>JAOPGA020000476.1:0-88282 GCA_026419775.2 Acrasis kona
ACAAGCATATCATATTATACAACTTAACCACGTTCTTGATGATAAGTTTGATTGGTCTAAGGCATTTAATGAGACACAGATATCGTTAGACCTTTTACAAGTTATTGAAACTTTATCAAAGACAAATCAAAACTCAGAAAATTCAATTCAAACTATCAAAAGTTTAATTGAAACAAGATGGAATTCCCTTGGTGTTTTAGCAAGCATATTATCTGGAAGATGGAAAGCATTTAAAGGGACAGCTCAATTTTTTACAAAAGGGTCACAAGTAAAAGAAGGAAGGAACACATCATGGACAGATGTACTGGAGTTCTTTGAAGATGAGAAAATGGAGTTGTGTGTACATATAATTGCTGATTTACAAGTACAGTACTTTGCTCCAATGTTTAATCGTTGTCGTCAGTATAATGGTTATGTAGCAGACAAGATGAAAAAGATTGTAAATGATGCATTACAGTCTATAGAAAATTCAAAGATTGATGACAGTATTGTTTTTAACTATTGTCATCAATGGATTGCTGAAAAATCTGTGGAGTTGAAAAATATGTACAAAGAAACAAGAATCAATGTTTGTAATGCAATAATAAATGAACACAAAAAGTTCTTTAGTGGTTGGATAGACCCTAACCATCCTCTGTATTATGCTTCAATTGGCTCAAATGAATACTGTATTGAGGCACTTCAAAAATTACTTACATCACTTTATAATTCTGTTGATGTTGCTGGCTTGTTACAACACAAGGAAATAATAACTCAAGTTATTGAAAAAAAAATAACCTTGTGGCCAAGTTACGACGATATCCGTCATAATAGAGTTGATGAAATGTTGGACCTTTAAGAAACCATTGGTGCTTTGTGATTGAAAATCTGCTCTCATTTCTTCGACATGATGGGCATGGTACTGGAATTTTAAAAGATAAGAGCCTAATGCATCATCTTCATGTTCATACACTTGTTGATGCGTTTGATGTTCATATACAGGACCTTGATACATCTCCAATCACTTTAATATCAAGGAGAATTTCTACAAAGATTATTGAATGCGAGGACTCGGAGAACAGCGATACGCTTGTTTATTATCATGGTAAACCTTGCAGAGGTGATCCATATAAAAGATCAGTTATTCGCACAATATTTGGACAAGAATATGGTAATGTAAAATATTACTTTTGTGTTACTGTTAATGGATGCTTATTCTACAGCAAAATGTACTCAAAAGCGAAACAATGAGTATCATATCTTGCTGAGCTATTGATCCCAAAAAAATCAGGAAGGTCTAAAGCTGCAAAGGTTGAGGGCAGAACAGCAGAAATACAAGTGTTCATCAAGATTGAAGAATACAGCTATGCTATTGTGAAGTTGTTCTCAAGCCTCTTTCTGTACTCCAAAAAATATCTACAATACTCATGGAAACTTCCCGTTCCATTTGGACCGCTCGATGTGTTTACAAGGCAAATTGTGAACACAAGCAATCACCTTTCTTAGGACATACCTGTGGTATTAATATCTTTTAGTTTTGATGCTGTGAAGTGAAAGTGAAACTGATTCTTCGCCTAATGAACTGTAAAGAAACCGATGGTTTGTACAGGACTTCGCCAAACAATTGCTCAATAAAATGTTTGATAATTATATATCTTTTGAACAATACTAATAGAATGTTCATTATACAATACCTAATTACGTTTAGAACACTCTTTATACCATTCAATGAATAGGTAATATACACAATAAAATAGTCTTCACGCTCATGACATGTATATTGATGACTTCATACAAGTCAACTCAACTGTGTCACTTACAACCATTTCGGTGATTTGTATATATAATTTTTTTGTGTAAGGTAACTCATCAATAACCATTGACGGGGGTTTTAAAACTACCAATAAACTATCAAGCTTATCCCTGTTTTCAAAAAACCACCATTTGGAACAACAATAAGTTCAGCTCCATTTGTAATATCAGTTGATCGTAGGCAATCAAAACATTCATATGACAACAGGCACTGACATTTCACCTACACTATCTAGAACGGTACATGCTCACAAGTGCTCATATTGTACCGATATATTTCCTCGCCCAGGAAGACTTTTGGAATACTTGAGAAGAAAACATCCAGATCAAGACCATAACATAATCGGTGCACAATACAAACGGTTAAAGGAAAAACCTATGGATCATGTCGAGGGGCTAATTCTGCAGTTTCAACAAGAGGGTACTAGTTTTTTAAGAAACAATGTTCCAGACAAATGCCAGTGTAATCAAATACTAGCGGATCTGATCTATTTCTCAATCTCCCAAACTTTAAGGAAGAGGAGAATGTCGATGACAACAATGATGATGACTTTAAGGAAGAGGAGAATGTCAATAATGAGGTTAATAACGATGATGTGGATGAAGATGATTCAACGTGTGGTTTTTAAGAGCTTTTATGAAAAGAACTCAAATTACCTTGTGGGTCAAATTTCAAAAATATTTTTGATTTGATTTTTGTTATCCAAGACAAATATGGACAGATCTTACAACAAACAAAAGTAAAATCAAATTCTGACATTTAATCGAATTGATATAGGTTTTTTAATTGATACCCTATTATTAATTAATCATCACCACTGTCCATATTATCTTCAACAGAGTTACGGTCAGATCACTATCAGAGTCACTATCAGAGTCACTTTCTGAGCTGCTTTCAGAGTAGTTTTCAATGCGACTGTTATGTTTTCTCATCTTCTTGTCTTTTCTCCTTTTCCAATTTAAACGGTATTGATAAATGTTTTTGAATACAATACTTCTCATTTCTTTATACCACTTGTTATGATCACTGTCATCTTCATTTTCTATTACACTATGGACATCAGCCCAAGAAGTCCATCTTGTTCTTTTTATTTTTGACTGACTGTAAAAATTTCCTGGAACTGAGTATGTTGCTACCCGTTTGTTTATATCACTGAGTTTTTGATAGAGAGATGTTGATTTCTGAACACGGTTTTGATCTTTTGTTGGTTCACAAGACATAGAGCCTATGTGACCACTTATATTAGTGTGTGGATCATGTTCTACATACTGCCAATCCTCCACCATCTCTAAAAAATCTGCCAAAATGACTTTGTTTTCTTCTATTGTCTCTCTTAATTTTTTTTTAGCATTTTCATTCTCCTGTGAAGTTTGAGAATTCTTCCATCGATACATCCACTTATAAAACGATACATCATTTTTGGTAATGCTGTATTTTGTATTAAGGACTACTTTTATGCTAGTACCTTTTGAAATGGCTTGACCTTCACAAATGCAGCATTTTGGTTTTGGTTTACCCATATTTACAATACTAGTCATAAAAATGGAACAAGTCAAGTTTTAGTGCTGTTATTATGAAAACCTAGACAGGTCAAAGAGATTTGAATTTAAAATTTAAAATTTTATTTTCTATGCTGTTGCAACCCACACATCATCCCTTAACCTTTGCTCTGTTACTTGYCTGTACTTTACTTTTGCGGCCCCGTTGAATTCGTATAAGATTAATTTCACATCTACATAATAAGACCTTAACGTATTGTAAGCAGTTCCATAACAATCGCCATGGTAATTTATGTACCATTCTTCTACCTCTTGTTGTTGTAAGGCTGGGATGTTGTTGGCAAATGTGTATGTGTAGACTCTCTCCGGGATCTTTATACCGTTCACTTTGGTGYACTTGACACTTTGGTCTCTTTTGACACCTGGCTGCCTGCCAAAATARTTGTCWAAAACTAGAAAGTTGGCCCCTCCCATTGAAATTGTTGGAGCTTTAGCTGTGGTTTCCCCYTTTTCAACATTTGGCTGAACGCGTCTATGCATTTCTTTGGCCATGTTTGAACAGAAAGACGTTAGTTCCCATTCCATACATAACTTTACTTCTTCACTAAGCCCCTCTTCTTCAAGCTGCACGACCGGCAAGTTCCTTCATTGTTCCGCCCAATAGATGTTATTGAAGTGGTTTTTGTTGTATAAGGTAAATTTTACTGTGTGTTTGGAGGTTTGTTTTGGCATGTTTTCTTGTTGTTTTGGGATGGGGGGATTACATGCTTGCTTTTATGCAGTCTGTTATTCGTCTTCCATTTTTGGATTGCATGTATTTTTCAAAAAATTTGAGTTTTTGTATGAAATTGAACACATTGTCCTGTCCACCAAAACAATCCTCCAGCTCAATTCAATGAAGGTAAAAACTAGATTATAAAATACTTAACAATGATTATAGATTATAAGGTTGAGCAAAACCTGCAGTTAGAATAGCGGTCAGGTTGAACAGATTAGAGGAGGAGAGGCAATTCAGGTTGGACAGATTAGAAGAGGAGAGGCAATTGAGGTCAAACAGGTTAGAAGAAGAACATGAAGAGAGGCATCTAAGGTTTTTAAATCAATGTTTACAATTAGAGACACTAATTGCGGACCAAGGTGTAGAAATATAAACGAATAACATTGGTATAAATGTTAGCCGAGCAAGAACCACCAACAAAAAAAAGTGAAACTGGAGTAAGTCGCCCCACGCGCGTCCAGCCACTATAAAAGGCCTACAACACATCTGTATAAATAAATTTTATAATAAATATATAGGTTTATTGGGTACAAGTGTTGTGTAAACGAATCATCATCCCAAAGGGTCGAAGGACAGTGTCATCTTGACACAAAATTTTTTCAAAAAAGAGCGTTGGACGAAACAATGTTCCAGACAAACGCTAGTGTAGATATACTAGCGGATCTATTTTTCAATCTCCCAAACTTTAGGGAAAGGGAAAATGTCGATGACAACAAACTTTTTCAAAATAGTACCACATATAAGGTCGTTTCGAATTTCAAATAACAAGCCAGAGCTTATCAAAGGATATTCAATTTGGACGAAGTAATCTGATGTTGATAAATCCAAATTAAACCCGATTGTTTTGAATGGTCAAATTATCCACTTTGACATTATACACAAATCTCATATATATACTTGGTCGACACTTTCTGCGTACTGTTTATATGATGTTTCATACTGTTCGTTGGTTGTGCTGATTTTGCAAAATTATTCTAAATGTAATTATTTATTTATTTATTTATTTATTTATGTAAATTAAACCTGTATAAATAAATAAATAATTTAATAATTATCTATATAAATAAATAAATAAATAATTACATCTAGAAGCCGGCGGCTCTAAAAAAAAGCATTGGAGAATATAGAGCTCTAGGTGTATAACCTGCCCTAAAATCTTTTTGATGGTAGACAATAAGATTGTTATGGGATGCTGCGATCCAGATGAATGCACATAAGAAGGTGTTCAACATCCAGCGGGCAGGCGCCAGGGAATATATCTGGTTTTTGCTAGATCTAGTGCTGAAGCTGTTAAGTTTCATAGGGTTTGGAATTGGAATTCGCAACTTAATCCTCGGTAAATAAATATTTTTGGTGACTATTATTTATTTAATCTTAATGATAATCCCTCGTTAGACCATTTTTTTAAATGTAACAAAGAAGTAAATCAATACAGGTACTGCATTTTGGTACCTTTACCCCTAAGGACAAAATTTTTGGTAATTTTATATTTAGAAAAAGATAAAAATATTTATTTACAATTAGATTGTTTTACAAATTCCTTGACCTTTTCCTTTGAAATTGTGGAACTCTTTTGTAACTGGGTTATTGCACTTTTTACACACAGGTGTTTTTCGCTTTTTTTTAAATGTTTCAGCCTCAACCTGATTGTTCTCATGAACAACTGTTGCAGCACCTTTGTTTGATGTCTTCCTCTTCTTTGGCCTCTCACCCTCAAGATTTTTGTATGAATGATTGTAGTTCACAGATGAGTGTAATTCTTTTTTTTTCTTTGTTCTCACGTCTACAACTCTTGTATGCTGGCGTCTGTTGCCTAACTTTATTCTGTGCCTTCTGTAGCTCAATCTTCTCCAAAACTCGGCCAGTTTATAGCGCAACAACTAAATCAAGTTTTTCAAGTGCTGTCAATGTCACAGTTACATCACCCTCATTGTGTCAAAGTAAGGCAAAATCAACGCGACCTTTATATGTTCTGAGGTAGTCCTTCCGTTTAGGAGCAGTCACTGTCAATTGGTTATTGAACAACTCATTACCATTTGTGTTTGCTTTGTGAACATATTGGGGAAGAGTGTCCGCCAACTTGTCAAAGTAGTTGCATATCAATGTATATTTTAATTGTTGGTCTTCCTTATTAAGGGTAACTAAGGCCTGTCTACTCGTGTTGCAATTAATACAGTTATCATGGATGCCTGCCCAATGATTTGGGTAATTATGTAAAATCTGCATTCTATCTGGCATGCTCACATCCCTCTTATTACACATTTTAGAAAATGCTCCAAAACCAGACCATATTTTTGTGACTCCCTTGCCAACATTTACAGCTGCATGGTTCCTGTCATAAAGGTCTAAATACACAATTGTTTTATATACAACACCATCTATATCCACAGTGGGCTGATCCACTAAAAAGGCACTTTGCTTCCTCTTAACAAGAGCTGATGCACTACTATCATGATCATGACAATAAGTTAAATAGAAACAACAGAGTTCACCAAATATAAGTTGTCAAATTGTTTGCTTCGCAACATTCAAAAGATGCTCTTCAACTGACTTTTCAACAAGAACCTCCATTTCTGAAAACACTTTTTCAAAATATTTAAACCTCTTGTATTCATTATAATCTATTCCAGACAAGAGAGCAGATGCCATTAATTGCTTGTTGCTTTTATTAATGTTATCTGAGGAGTAAAATGTTTTATTGGAAAAGCAAAGTGGACATCTTAGCAGCATTCTAAAGAAAGGGCCTTTATCTTTACATTGTATCACTTTAATAAAACTAAATTACATGATGCGATGGTCAGAATCAATAAGGTTATCCAGGATAATCTGAAACCTGGCTTTGTTATTCGAGGCATTTTTAAATTTTGGGGAGCCATATTATTTGACGCAGCGTGGAATCGAAGGAAGCGAAGAGATGTCAGAGTTGCCGGAAGATTGGAAGAGGTCCATTTATGCTAGTTTGCTAGGATATGTTAGTATGGACACTTTCAAGCGATTCAACAAGCACTTCAGAGTTCTCAAGCCTCTTTCTGTACTCCGAAAAATATCTACAATACTCATGGAAACTTCCCGTTCCATTTGGACCGCTCGATGTGTTTACAAGGCAAATTGTGAACACGAGCAATCACCTTCTCGGGAAATGGGTAACACCGTCAAACTATTAGGACATACCTGTGGTATTAATATCTTTTAGTTTTGATGTTGTGAAGTGAAGGCACGTAGAATAAGAATCAGTACGTAGCCATCGAAGTAAAAGTATGAAGCAATGAAGGTTAAAAACCAATTTGTTTAATAAAAGTAACATTCAAAACAATGTAATGAATGAAATGTAATGAAAGTGTGATGTTTAATTAGGAGGACCTAACCCAAGAAACCGATGGTTTGTACAGGACGATAAAATAGTCTTCACGCTCATGACATGTATATTGATGACTTCACTGAACTGTGTCACTTACAACCATTTCGTCAATGGTTTATGATGAGTTACCTTACACTAATATTTTATATATATACATCACTGAGAATTTTATCGCCACATGCTATTCTGTCAGAAAGCGATATTCTGTAAATTCGGATAATATTTGAATTATTTATAAATAACTAACAAATAATGTCAGACCCACGACGCAATAAGAGACTATATATATATTTGAAAATAGTGATAATGAGGACGAATCGCAAGAGGTACATCCAGAGCAACCAGATCCTGAAATGCTAATGTGAATACAAACAAAGGCAATATGAGAAGCTGCGTCCGACAGCATCATGAAAGTTTCAAAACGAGTAACGGTGAAGAGAGGATTAAGTGTTTGCACTGGAACTGGACTGCTAAACTTGATACTCCAACTGGAAATATAGCACGTCACTATTTTTGAAGCACAAATTAGAAAAGGACTCAAAAGAGCGCCCAGAACCATTGAATAGAGAACAACTATTCAGAACAGATATTGTTCGTCATGTGGTTGAGAACAACCTTCCATTTACACATGTTGAGTCTCCCTCTTTTAGGACTATGATGCACAATGCAGGAGCCGATTATGCTGCTATTAGTGCCACTACTGTTAAAAGATCCAAGAGTTTCTTAAAAGTAGGGAATCTGTATGCAAAAGAGGTACATGAGCGATATGCAAAAGAATTTACGCAATTGTATGGAAATGAGAGTGCAAACACAATCAAATTTCATAGTGTAATTCATATGTTTCATGAGGCGCTCTTGTTTGGTCCACCATGTACCTATCACTCAAAACCGTTTGAGCATTACCATCAACAACAAAAGAGGCTTGCTGGGCAATCGACAAGCACCGGAGAAGAATTTGCCAATAAAATCACAGAAGTTTTAGAAACACTACGATGCCATTACCACGAGACTGACGAGTCTGAGGTGGCAAAATGGTTTATAATTGACGACAACAAATTGAATAAGCAATCAACGTGAACTTGAGTAACCCAGAAGATGGACAAGATTTGAATGGATGATTCGCTTCCTGAGATTATAGAGAAACGATGGTAAATATTAAAGACTGGACAAGCTACAGCTGCAAGCCTGGATGCACCTTGTGATGGATGAAAGAATATGGAATTAGAACTTATAATAAATATTGTACATACCTTACACATAAATAGTCATGCGAAGGTCGTTCTAGTTTAATGGTAGAATATAGGTTTGTGGCACCTGAGACACGAGTTCGATTCTCGTGAACGACATCATTTTTTACTATTGTTGTCAAAATGAGCTAGAAGATGAATGAACGCATCGTTGTTTGTACATGAAGATGGATAAACGCAATTATTTCGATGTACATGTTCAATAGTGCAAACTAATGTCGGAACTCTATTTTAAAGTAGGTTTGTTAGCTTTCCATTCTTTTATGCGAAAATGGCTTAAAACAAGGATTGGCGACAACACCACCTTCCTTACCGTACGTATCTGCCTAACGACTGGTAAAACTTATAAGAATTCAATTAAACGTCATCCTCCACGTTCTAAAATCTGGTTTAGCAGGACCCTTTGGTTTACCTTCAAGTTGGTTACAGCAGATCCAACTTCTTCAATTACACTCACCCCGTTTCCACCAACTGCGGGAAAAACTCTGTTTTCTTACCGTAATTTCCTTGTATCAATGCTAAGGTCACCAGGGTTTACAGGAGACATCATTTTAACAACTTGATTTGATTATGTTCTACTATTTCAATTCTATTAGGGAGCTCGAAAGGAGCAATGTGATCCTTGTCCAGTCTGAGGTGACGTTTACTCCGCGTCAAGTTGTACTTTTTCTCTATGAACTGTGACCAAGTGGTTGTGCTCTGTAGGTTGTTGACGGAGGGCTGTGGGATGTGAAACATTTTAGTTTTGAAATTCACTAGTGGTGTATCGGTATCTTTGCTTGGGGTAGAAATTTTAGCTGGTTATTGGTTTTATCGTTTGTTTTTAGACAAACAAACTACGGCAGAGCCTCCAACACATCAAGTATTGCGTGAAATAACTTTCGTCTTCATCGCACTTACAACAGCAATTACAAGACTTCCGTTATAAAATGTCACTAAACAAGTTACGGCTCAAAAAAGAAGGCTATGTTTGCCATGTTGAATAGGTCCTCTATTGTCGTTTTTGCATTGTCTGTGAAGTCGTCACTTCGACAATTTGCACAAAGTGCTTCGGAGGCAAATCACACAAAGTAACATAAAATAAAGAATGTATTTTTATAATTAAGCACTTTACTTCTTCTTGCCGGTATCCTTGTAGAGTACCTTGGTCTTCTCGGCACCGCGGTGTTTCTTTGCTCTGTTCTTTCTTTCCTTGATTTGTTTACGTGACTTCTCAACCTTAGTCAAAAGTTTTTGCTACAAAATTAAAAAATCATTAAATCCAAAATCACTCACTCTAATAAGTCTGAAACGTGGTTCAACTCTCTTGGCATCTTGAACGGTGTCATAGATCAAACCGAATCCGGTTGATTTTCCACCTCCGAATTGAGTTCTGAAGCCGAACAAAAAGATAGTGTTAAGGTCGCTGACTTTGTACATCTTGGCGACTCTCTCCTTTAGCTCATCTCTTGTCAAGGATTGCTTTCCAGGATGCAAAATATCGACAGACTGTATTATGCGTAAGTACATGTTCCATTTCACATGCGACATTATCCAGCTGACTTGCCATATTTTGTCGCATATTATAAAGTACTTACGAATTGTCTTCTGTTTAGGAGTCTGTTTGTTAAAAACTTGCGAGTACGAATGGTGGCCTTTGAGGTATCTGCAGCGGGCATGTTATGACTTTGGCTCTTTTCACAATCTTCGAAATTTGTATTTTTTCACTCAACTAATCTGATAGGAGGGTTGTTTACAATTATAGAAATTAATAGTTTCTGGAATTCTTCAATTAGCATGACGACTGTCGTGAAAACGAATTCTAATATCATATTACGAACAAGATTGCACTATTGTTCTTCAGTTTGAGGAAAGTGCAATGTCCAACCTTGACAAGTTGTCTTGGCTTTGGTAAAGGTAAACCGCCAATTGATAAAAAATGAGATTGAGAAGATTTCTGCTCAGGTACTATCCACCAGGTATAATATTGGAGTATGAGCGCTCCAGTGGCATTGAAGAGTCGAAAACTATCGATCTCCTCGATCTTGATCAAAAGTAAGAAAAGATTTTAAGCGAGATCTAAAACTGTAAGCACTGATATTGACGCTACGGTCGAGCAGATTATAAGACACGAACCATTAATATCAGAGAGTAAGAGACCGCAGGTTACTGCGCTAGTTACAAGTAAATGTTAAATTATTACTCGATCTAACAGCGAACAGAGTTGAGAGATAAAGCGACATCTACGGAGCATTCAAAATTTAGATTATATCAAGCTCTAAGTGGACACGAACTCCCGCTTACTAATTGTGCTTTTAATAAATCTGGTGACAAGTAAGAGTTCCCTCTACCGTAAATTAACTCTTCAGATTCATTACAGGAAGTTATGACAGAACATGCAAAGTTTGGGATACACACACCGGTAGAGAGTTACTCTCTTTGCGAGGGCATAGAAATGTAGTATACTCTATAGCTTTCAACAACCCTTTTGGAGATAAGATCATTACAGGCTCCTTCGACAAGACTTGCGGACTGTGGAATGCCAACACTGGAGAATGCTATTACTCTCTGAGAGGACATCAGACGGAAATTGTAAGCTTGTCGTTCAATCCACAATCCACATTAATTGCAACTGGATCTATGGATGCTACTGCAAAGTTATGGGATGTGGAGACAGGTTCGGAGCTGTACACTTTCGCTGGTCACCAACAAGAAATTGTGTCGTTAAATTTTAATAACATTGGAGACTTGATAGTCACTGGCTCATTTGACCATACCACTAAATTATGGGATGTAAGGACTGGTAGGGACGTCCATACTTTTACAGGACACAAGGGAGAAATTTCATCGACTCAATTCAATTTTGCTGGTGACCTGGTAATCTCTGGTAGTATAGATAATACTTGTAAAATTTGGAGTGTCAGAACAGGTACTTGTCAAAAAACACTTCGTGGTCATCAAGACGAAGTATTAGATATAGCCTTCAATGCCGCTGGGACACGAATTGTAACAGGTTCGGCAGATTGTTCGGCTAAAGTATGGAACACTATTACTGGAAACTGCATCGCCAGTTGTTACGGGCATCACGGAGAGATCAGCAAGGTTTCATTCAATCCCCAAGGGCACACCATTATTACTGCCAGCAGCGACAAGACGTGCAGATTATGGAATGTAGAGACTGGAGACTGCACTCAACAACTGCAGGGGCACACCGATGAGATATTTAGTTGCGCCTTTAATTACGAAGGTGATACCATCATCACTGGATCAAAAGATAATACTTGCAGAATTTGGAAGTCTGAAGATTATTCTGACAGACAACAATATTACGACATGCAATGAAAATAAAATAAATTTATATCAAGTCCTCGTCTTCATGAGAGGGAGTGTTGTCTGCAGTTTGTGGAGGTCCATGAGGGTCACTAATGTTGTTAATCTTTGAAATCAACAACGCCTTCTCTTCTATGAATTGTTCGTCTTCAGTTTTATCTTCATGGAATGTCTTTAAGAATTTAACAATCTTAACCTTGTTGTTATACAAAATCTCGACCACCTCTGGATCTTTATTGGGATTCGCGACGAACACTTTAAACACGTGAAATGCTTCTATTTGTATGTTCTTCCGCTTATCAAGAAGCAAGTTCATCATGAGTTTCAAATTGTCCTTCTTGTTAATGTATCTTTTCATAATGTTAAAATTTGATCTATCCAAAAGAATTTCTCCTAAAAGCTATAGAGCGTTGTTAGAGCAAAGGAAAGTTGAAAATATTACTCTTAAAGATTGACGCTTGGTAACATAATTATCAGACTTTAAAAGCTTTGTATATCTGAGGAAGAATGAATCAAAATTATGATCTAGAAATTCAGATATAAGAGGCTTGTGCCTTGATAAGATTTCTTTGAAGGTAGCGAAGGCGTCGGAAGCTACTTCAAAATGAGATAAATCTACGTAGTTGAAAATCTTATACAGCTGTTCTGTATTGTTGAGCATATCCTTCGCTAGGAGTTCGTGCTTCAAGCTCTCCCTAAGCATGCTTCCGCATAATAGCGCGATTTCTGTTCTCTCATAGCTACACCTTTGTAAGACTAGAATAAGAATGCAAGGCTTACAATGACATTAGCATGTAGAGGATGTCCTTATTTTCATGCACGTACTCTACCATGGGTAGCTTTCCACCGATAGTCAGCTTCAACATGTTGTTGTATATTTGAGCGGCATCTTTTCTTGCCTGGGTGAAATTAATATCAACAATAATGTCGAGTCATACTTCAAAATCTAAATGCTCCAAATACTGAACGATTGTTTGTAAAAGATTTGTATTGTTAGCTTCCTTGGCAGCCTCCTGAACGTCTGTTTTCTTTGGCTCAACCTCTCCCTCTCCGTATAATATAGCTTTTATTTGTTGGAACAAGCGGCCAAGTTCCTCAACACTCTGCACATTAGCAAACTTACATTGGTATGCTTACTTTCTGGTATTTCGAACTTTGTTGGTACCCATGAGGATCATCATAAACAATTTTAGAAATAACCTTATAACAGTCAGCGCACGTATGCACAAGTTCTGTTGGAGATTTCTTGGAAGAAAATATCCTTCTAAGCGAGGACATGAAAAAAGATTACTGGTTGAGTTTTAAATACAATAATTTTGTAAACAAGGTTAATTTTATTTATTTAAAAAGCTCAGGTTAGTTTCCAGGGTTCCTCTTCTGTATCTGTTCTATCAATTTATCAAGTCTCACCCGCTTTGGCTTTAGTGCTGCGTAATCACAAAGAGTCAGTTTCAAAAACTAAAAGTAGACTTATCATAATGCTTTGGCGTATGTCGGGATCCGAAGTGCTCTTTAGTCGTTCTTGTAATTCTTCTATTTCAGTGTCCTCCTTGTCCGCAATTTCTTCAATTTCCGTGTTTGATTTGCTGTCCAAGTCCTCTTCTTCTTCCTCTGGTTTTGGTGAGTCTGCCTTTGGTGGTGGTGGTTGGACTGGTTGTTGTTCCTCTACGTGCGGATCCTCGAGTTTTGTTGGTTTCTTCTACGTGAATGAGTCAACTTTCCATTGTTGATGTTACTTACCGCTCTTTTCTTTTTGGGTTCGCTTGTTGTGACGGGTTCCTCTTCGTGTTTTTTAACATTCTTCCTTGCTCTCTTCTTTGCGGGTTGTTTGCCGCCGATCGAACCGCGTCCTTTAGTGGAGGCTCTACGCTTAGTGCTGCAAAGTTTATGATTTACCACGGTTGCGCGCTTACTGTTCGTTGTCTGACTCTGACTCTGTATCGGTTGATTTTGCATATTTTAGTTCGGATTCGTCACGATGGGGTGTAATTGTGTGTCCGCTGTTTAAATGTTAGAATAATGTGAGCAAAATGTACCTAACAGATGCGGATATCTGTTGTATTAGAGTATCGGCTTCAGCCCTGGCTACCTCTGCATGATGTGACTCACTAGAAATGTGAAATATGTCCCTTAGTCTATCTATTATTTTCTGCTTTTCCCATGTTAGCTCGCCCTGCGCCCTAACGGCACTAACAACGGCACTATAAGCAGTGGTTTCTGAACCTTAATGTAATTCTTAAAACAACCAATTACCTAAATGACGTAATTGTGAATGCATATCACCGTTCTCGTCGCTCTTGGAAACCATAACACTTGTTTCCTTCTTTTTTGGAATTTTAGCATGTAACGTTATTAAGAGTTGACTAATTGAAGATCTGCTTGAACCAACCACGTCGTTGAACTATAATGACGGGGATTAAGATGAGGCGATCTAGGTACTCTCAAGAACTATAGAGAGAGTGGTTTCGAGAAGTGCATCAAAATGATTGATTACCTGTTAACAATTGAATCATCAAAATTGTTGAATATATTGTTGTGGTGATGAAGTCACTCGTAAAACACGTTCAAAAACAGCAATTTCTAAAATGTTTTTAAAATTGATATTGTTAAATATGGCAATTTAATTATAATGGCGATTTGATCGAGATTTTTACGATACTGGTCTAAGATGGACGACTCAAGTTCGTCTCCGAAAGGGCGTGGGTTCAAATCCCACAGTCGTCAATTTTGGGATTCTTTGAATCGTTTTCATAGCCTTACACTCAACACAGCCTCTTTATTATCACAACAGGAGAATTAAAGACTATTTACATCAATTGATCAGATCTTCCTCTAGTTCCTATTAGATCATTAATATTGATTTTAAAACTCAAATAGGTGCATCTTTGTTTCCTGGATGGCTTCCACGATTGTGCGGACAGAGCGGGCACTGCACTAACGAACCTACAACTGTATTAATCTCCGGTTTTCAAAACTGAGTAGCTCAGATTATGAAGTGGGAATATCCAAATTTGCCAAATTTTTATACGGGCTATTGTAACAATACTTTATTGTAACGATTAGTCGTCCTTATCAGAGCATATATAAGAGAGACGTTAGAATGAACACATGGTAACGTTAGAAACACTGGGATCATAATTGTTATTGCTTTTGTTGTGGCTTTAAAAGTAATTAATCCTGTCATTTCGCATTTGATAATGCTTGGCTTCATTTGTCGTACACTGTGTGGATGCGTCAGTTGATGTAGTAGTCAGAGTAGTTGCTATAGTGGTTGTGCTATTGCGGGAGTTATATATCCAACGTTACAAATACAGACATTATCAGCCATGCACCTCCACCGCAACATGCAGTTGTAAGATTATACTTGATACTATAACAGTTGTATGCTTCGCATAGTTGCCCATGAAATCCATCTCTGCATGAGCATTTGCACACATGTTCCGTTTCCACCACATAGCTACACCCTTTAGTTAATATCAAGCAAACGCACTTGTTATAACTCAAAAAGACATTCAAAGACGAGATGTCAAAGTTATATAAGTAAAAATATGCGTTAAACGGGAATCGAACCCGTGTCGCGAGCTTGGAAGGCTAGCATTCTACCACTATACCATTAACGCATTCTTCGCTACAACGAATGATAATTATTGTGTACATAATCGACATTCATATTTTCTGATTTTATTTTCTTTTCACCTTCCTCTTCTTTCTCGTCATGTTTCTTCCCTTCTTTGTATTAAACATGTGCACTTTACGGTACGATTTGTATTGGGATGATGTCCTGTTGACTTTATCATCTAAAAAGTGTGTTCTGTGAACATATGGATTATCCTGGGCAAGCAGACCAATTCTCTGTTTAACCTTTTTAATTGGCTTCTTGTCCTTCTTGTATGATTTACGCAGGACTTTCGTCCTCTACCTCTTCAACAAGTCCCAACTCCTCTCTCTTTTGACCCATTCTGATGTCTTGTTCCGTTTGGTCCTCACAATCTCTCCTTTTTTCGTTGCACTAGTTCTGTAGGTGGCATGTTCTTTTGCTGTTCAAGAATACTCTTCTCGGATCTTGGTTTTTGGTCAAGTTTCTGAACGAAATAATTAGCAGCTGTCTTTTTTGGTCTTTTTTGCTGGGGTAGTAGAATTTTATTTTGTGTGTTTTGTCTGTTTACTTTTAAACTCTCGTCATCTAGCATTCTAATTCTATTATTTTCGGCGTTCTTCTTTGCATTCTCTCTTTGGATGGCTACTCTAGTTTTGGCATACTGTCTTCCGACGAAATTCAAGATGGGGTAACCAGTACCTTGAGGCACAAAGGGACGAAGCATTCAATTACACACAGTCAATTAACTTCATTACAACCCATCTAAAAAAAACTATATTGATTGCATGGTTGATGAACGTGAACCGGACTCAGGTGAGCCTATATATGTTAAAGAAAAAGAGCACCCAATATTACACCGTGCAAAATCGTCAGTTCTAAATTTCTTTCATGTGCCCCTAAGAAAGATTGCACCATTCGTTTCATCTGCAATATTCTGCATTATAATTACCTATATAATGGCGGTTGCTCAAGTAGTGGTACAAAATTATTCCATCAAGATGAAGGTTGATAGAAATCCACCAGTGTTCGACCTTGGCTTTAAAATATTGCCATATGTTCATCATGAGACACTACCAGATTACCTTACCCTCGGATACCTTGGAATATCTTTTTTAATTATATTATTCACAAGAAAAATGAGCGTCGCAGTTGATGCAGCCAGGAGGCTTTTGATTGTGTTGGGTGTCGTATTTTTCATCCGAGCAGTTTCCATATCAGTCACTTGGTTACCGAATCCATTTCCACTATGTAAAGCATCAGAGTTGGGTAATCCCCTCGTGGAGGCGTTGTTAATTTTAGCAGCTCAGGCCAAGACGTGTCAAGATTGCTTCTTCTCTGGTCACTCTGTCGCAATCACATTGTCCTGCATGTTATGGTACGATTATTTGAACACAAAAATATGGATACGACTATTGGCCATCCCAGCAGCATTCATTGGTGCTCTTGTCATTCTATTGTGTAGATTTCACTATACAGTCGACGTCATATTCGGATTCCTGATCACCTTCCTCATGTGGAAGTATTACCACATGTTCTTGCACAGAATAGAGAGATATCTGGTAAAGAAGCACGTTGAAATGCTAAAGAAACAAAAATCAAAACCACCTTCCCTATACAAGTTAGCAAAAGGTTTTGTCAGAAGAGAAATGGGACAAGTAGAAGAATGTGATATCAACTACATACAAGATGTACTCAAGCACGAACCCATAGAAAGTCACAGGAAAGGAAAAGACGACGTACGAACCATATTCGTCATGGCAGTACTCAAGGCAGTAACATGGCATGAATCATGGGGGTACCTGCTCGAATTACCCATCATGCATTACGAACAAGTATAAAATATTAAAATTCTTTATTCACAAGTGTTTGTATGTCTATTAAAACTTGCACATCATCAATGGTAGCCGGTGCTTTAAAAGGCTTCATTTCGTCCTTCATGCCCACCACCGCACATTCGACTACATTTACGTGTCTACACAACACGTCCTCCATCACAGCAGTGCTCAATCGATGAGCAGCTACGTTAATCACATCGTCCGTACGTGACATGACGAATACGTTCTCAGAATCATCTTTGTAACCAGCGTCGCCAGTGTGATAGAATCCAAAATGTTTTTTCATATAAGCTTCTACAAATCGATTCTCGTTATTCCACAGCGTAGTAAAAGCACCTGGAGGTAATGGTAACTTCACAACAATATCACCTTTTAGTTGACTATGATCGTCTTGTTCTATTTGATAATCTTCGGATGAAGACGATGGTAATATACGTACGTCCCATCCACATACAGGTGCGTTGCTACTACCTGGTTGTATGCTGGTCGTATAATTCTTTTCGTGTTCCAAACCCAACATTTTGGCACAAATCGGCCATCCAGTTTCTGTTTGCCACCAATGATCAACAATTGGTATTCTATTATCGAATAAAGAAATCAACCAATTCAACGTAGCACCATCACACCTCTCTCCAGCAACAAAAACGCTCTTTAAAGAGCTCACATCGTATTTATGAAGACCCTTTGCAGTTGGATCTTCTTTTTTAATGGCTCTTACGGCAGTAGGTGCCAAAAAAACACTAGAGACATGATTTTCGGATATGACTCTCCAAAAGGCACTTGCATCGGGCGTTCCTACTGGTTTTCCTTCGTATAAAACAGTTGTTGCTCCGTAGAGTAATGGTCCATATACAATGTAAGAGTGACCCATCACCCAACCAATGTCGCTCGCTGCCCAAAATGTTTGATTTTGTTGAATGCTGTATAAATGTTTCATGCTCCATTTGAGCGCTACCATGTGACCGCCGGGTCTCACTACTGCTTTGGGGTTTCCCGTTGTGCCCGATGTGTAGAGAATGTAAGCCGGGTGATTGGATTCGACTGGCGTGCATTCGATTGGTGATGATGTATGATGTGAATCGAAATTGTTTGGAGAGTCGAGTAGAGGGTAGAGATGGGTTGGGTGGGGACGAATGAACGTGAGTATGGGACACGTGCAGTTGCTCTCTTGAACTGCTTGTTGAACGATGGATTGGTTGGTATTGACTAGTCAATGTATTTTTGGTTATTAAATTAATTCACTTCCAATTGTAGCAATAACAGTCCGGGTTAATTACCCGAAGATTTCGTAATATTGACACATGATAGGTTTTTGAAATGAACAGAGGACTCAAAGTTCTAGGTACTCATAATTTATAAGCAATATCATAAATGATTAGTTTTAGGGGATTCTAATGTTGGTAAGACATCCATTATTAGGAGGTTGGATAAGAACGAATTTGTTGAGAACTATTTTCGAACACAAGGACCTAAAACCACTGCTATCCATCACAACAAGACCGAAATTAATTTTGTGGATGTACCAAAAGAGCAAGTCTCCGGTAACCACTTACAATCTTCAAGATGTGTGTTAATAGTGTACGACATCACGAATGCAAGTACTTTCGCGAATGTAGGGAATTGGTGGAACATGATTGTAGACTACAACCATGATGCGAACATTATAATTGTTGGAAACAAGAGCGATATGAGCGGCATGCAATCAGTTCCGTCAGAGGTAGGCAGAAAGAAAGCAACAAACTACGGAATACCATTCTTTGAAATAAGTTGCAAAAACAACTCTCAAATTGCGGCAGTGCTTGACAAGATTGTTCAAATGAGCACAGTTGTAAGCATTCCGCTTGAGGTAACCGTGCCATTCAAAGTACACCGCAACATTGACATCATACCTTTTTGGCGATCTACTTTATCATTTCTTACTTGTAACGCTGTATTCAGCAATGATGTAAAATATACACCTCTACTTTCTGATGATGGTGAGGATCAAAATAATATACCTATGCAGTAATAAATTGAAATGAACATATAAAATTGTCTTACGTGTCTTTATGTATCGACCGAATTCCAACTAATTTTTGCTGTTTTGTTGGTCTCACTGCTTGTCGAGGTTTTTCATGACAGACCAAATTTTGTAATGGAGGAAACAAAATCTATTTGTGTCATCGGAGCTGGAGCAGCGGGGTTAGCAGTAACGCGACACCTAGCACTAAATTTTCCAGACGAGAATACTCTCTGTGTTTCTTCTACTTGCATTCGTATTTCACAATAGGGTTTTGAAATGAGCTCAATTTTAAAATGACATTGAAAAGATATTGGTGGAGTCCATGTCGAATGTAACTATTGCCACAATCTCGACATCACCAACAACTCAGATATTCTCGTTTTGGTGAGTCAATGAACACTGTCCAACTCTCTGTCATCTGTTTAAATAGATTTAAAAAATTCGTGTTCGGCAGGATTTGAACCTGCGCATCTTTCGATAACAGATTTCTAGTCTGCCGCCATAATCTTTTTCTTGACCGCTCGGCCACGAACACATGCATCAATATTTTAATATATAAGCTAAGATATTGAGATACTCCTCGATCAAACAATGATTGCCGGTCAAGATATAATACTGAGTGCAAGGAAAATGATATACTGTCAATGTTTTATGAACTTTTATCGAGGAATATGGGATTTGCATCATTTATTAGAATAGTATATAAGGTTTTTAAAAATTGAGATGTATGGCGATTTGATCGAGTTTTTTACGATATTGGTCTAAGATGGACGACTCAAGTTCGTCTCCGAAAGGGCGTGGGTTCAAATCCCACAGTCGTCAGTTTTGTATATTCCTTGATGCGAAATATGGAAAAACATGGCTTCTACAGCATTCGTACGAAGTGTGAGAGTGCCCATTCTTCAGGGCATTGTCCATATTATCATTGGTGGAAGAGATGTTATCAGCAATAAACAGGATATACAGTTCTTAGTAGGTAAATTAGAACTACAAGGCCAACGTATCAAGATCTTATTCAATATCTAAACAAACGAAAATGATAAATTATTAAACATCAAATCTTTATTAAACTTCTGCATTTACTGTTGGAGCATTGGGATCTTCTTTCGCCTGAACAACACGAACCTCAACCTTTGAGTCTTGTTTGCTTCTTACATCCCCATGAACGATGGCCCTAATCCAATCACACAGACGGTCGGAAGCATCCTTAGCCTCTGGAACAAAATCAACCAAATTCAAGTACCCATGACCCATACCATCCACAACCTCCAATTTCACTTTTTCACCATTATTTGCAGAGATACGACGTGCCATATAGCAAGCATCGTCAAACAAGGGATCCAAAGCACCAACACCAATATAACACGGAGGGAAGAGTTTTAACATGTGATCTGGAGCCATGCAAGGAGAAATAAAGGGATCTCTCTTTTGGTCATGAATCGTAGCATCAGTGTAATTTGCAGCACACATGCTAAGGAAGGAAAAATTAACAAGAGGATCTACAAAGCTATTCACCCTAGCGGGCGATGGAGCAGCATAAACATAAGTACAAGGATAACTAAGAGCTAAAGCATGAGGTAGTTTTGTTTTTTCCTTCATACACTTTAACACCAAAGCAAGAGACAAATTACCACCAGCTGAATCTCCTGCCAAAATGACTTTACCCAATGGAGCTCCTAATATTCTCTTTGCATTCTGTATGGTCCATAAATAAACAGAATAACACTCTTCTAAAGCCACCGGGAATCTACTTTCTGGTGCTTTACTGTAATCTACGCTGACTACGCTCATATCACACTCGATGGCCCATCTACGTAGATATCCTTCATGAGCAAAACTGCTCATAGCTATGAATCCTCCTCCGTGTATGTGGAAGATCAAGTTTCTTGGTGCTTTTTGATCCACTTGGTTTCCATCTGGAGTAGTTGGCATGTCTTGGTCAATTACCGGTTGTGATGCATCAGAACTCGAACTACTGCCGCTCCAACCTGGTATCCAGCTCTTGGCAGCGTTTAGAATCCTCACTGCTTGTCGTAAGTGTGGAAACTCTTGGATGTTGTAAACGAGGTCATTCTTTAGTGGAGTGGCGCTAATCAACCTTGTGTTTACAAACATTTGGTCGTACTTTGTAAGATAGTCTTTGAATTTTCCATAAGATGTGTTCGTTTCCTTCATGCTGACTTTGCCCTCCATAATGATACTTTCGTCCGGTGTTTCGGGCGTTGTGGCCTCGTTGATTTGCTCTTCCATTTGTTCGACGCTCTTTGTGCTATCTAATTGGTGGTTGGCGTGCAAATCTTTTTCCATGTTTCGCATCAATTCGTCTTCGCTTTGCTGCGTCAATTCAATGTCCTTGTTCTTATCGAGAGTTTCCTTCGCCGCTCCAACATTTGATCGGAAAACATGATCGGCAATGAATGCTCTGAATCCAAAAATGCCCCTTCTTGTTTTCTGCGCTTGTTCTTGGTTGAAATCCCCGTTGGTGTTGATGAAACTGGGTACTTTGAATGTGGTCGAAATTTCAACGTAGGGCATGCTCAGGTACATGAATGGTTTGATGAGACCTGCATCTTGCAAGTCCCATAATTCTCTTCCGCTGTCGCTCGTTACATTGTCGAAGAATTTGGTTGTCTTGGTGGCGGCATCACCCGCGTTCATAATGTAGTATAGATTGGAAAGGCAGAATGCGGCATTCTTGACGTACGGGTGTTTTTGTTTTTTATCCCATGAGGATGCGTTGGAGTAGGATGCGGTGACTTTGACCATGAGCGAGAAGAAACCTCTAAGCATGGGCACGTATTGGGTTCCCAAGTCTTGCATAATGTCCTTGACGTTCAATTTGGTCATCTCTTCGATTGATGCAATGTCGACGGCGTTTGAGAATGGGAATGTGTGATCGTTGAGCGCTTCGGCACTTTCTCTTTCCACGCTGATCGTGTTTGATAATTTGAGGAGAATGATGAACGTGTGGAACTTCCGAACGTGTCTATCGAGCTCTTCGCGATAAGTCAACATTTTGAAATGTACTTTGAATGGATTGAGATGGTACTTGTTGCGGTACTTTTCTCTTTTGAATTGTGTTTCCTTCACAAATGCTCTTGCCATCTCGACATTGTGGCATAATGTGAGCAAGAAACCTCTAAAGGCAGAAAAGAATTTTTGAATTTGACCTGATGTTGAATTTTCATGACGAAGGGCGGCTGTGGCCTCGTGGCGCCTTTGTAAAGACGATCTTAAGGTTGAAAGCTCGGTGGTCATGTTATCAAGTATCATGTCGAATCCAATGAAGGTATCAAGCCCAACAGGCTCTTTTGAAGGATCTCTACTACCGCTATCGACTTGGAACAGCATGATTCCTTCTTCTCTGAGTTCGTCTCTAAATCTGCGGACAGATTTTGAAGTGTGATCAATCACAGTGCTCCATGATTCTTCCTCAATATTTGGAAGCGCTGTATTGTCCGAGTAATCATATCGTATTATACGTAGACCGTACAAATTGCTTTTATCAGTGGTTATGGGCTGTTGCATACTAAAACTGAAATATGATATTTTTTTCAAAATTTAATAATAAAATTTAAACCACATTTGGTGAAAATTGTTTTACAAACTTCTAACGTAGAGCTACCTCTAGTTCCGAATGTTTCTTAAGCTATCAGCACAATATGAGCTCTTCTAATTTTAACACAGACCGTTTACATATGATTCGCTCGAAGACCTCAGTGTTGTTTGAATCGAAAAGCGATGTTCCATCTCCTCACCCAGTTCGTTCGCGGTCGCATACTGGCTTTGATATTGAAAATAGGATACTAGAATTTCACAACCAGGCTAGCAAGTCAGAAAGTAGTTTAAACAAACTACCGCCAATCGTTTCAGAAACCAATAGGAAACTTCGTTCCCAAAGCAAGGAATTAGAAATGTTGAGGAGAGAACAAGACGACTTAATAATGAAAAGAATGGCCAAGCACAGAACAAATTTGACTTATAGAAACCTTAATGTTTTTAGGAGGGGAAATATTGAGGAGGAGAAGAAGAAAAGTCAGTCTATAGTTGATGAGCTAGCGAACAACATCGGTCATCACTTTAACAGAACGTTTAATTATAATGGACTTATCAATGCACACAATTCGATATCAGCCGCTCCGGAAACTACTTCAGAACCAACCAAAGAAAAGAAAGAAGCAACAAACACTGAAATTTTAGCGCTATGTAGAAAATCTCTGAATGAAAAACAAAAATCCGTGACAATAGATGGTTTTGGCGATATTATTCTTTCTAAAATAAATTTAAGGCAAACAAAGCAAGTTCAATTAAAATCCCTTCCTGTATCAGTTAGGGAAGCAAATAAAAAGTGTTTAATTTGTGAAGAAAATAATAATACCGCACGCCCAACGAGTCAATTTTCTTCCTGCTCACATTTGTTTCATGATGATTGTCTGTTAGTTTGGTTCAAACTTTCAAATTTATGTCCAAATTGCGGTGTCAGTGCGTTTCATGAAAAATGTTAAAGTAGTACCATTTCAGTGTTGAAAAGTTGATGAGTTTTATTTTGTCTTGTTTTCACCTTCTGTGGTTGGATTGGTTACAATCATAAAACTTGTAACAACAACAAGTTTAAAACTACATGTGATTTCTCCAAAGCTGTGATGAAGCTAAAGAAGTATGTGATGCGTGTACACTTCTATCAATCTGAAGAGAGATTATGATACAAACCGCAAAGGAAATAAATAAATTAAAAATAGATTTTAGATATTATTATGTGCACAAATTTGGGTGGCAAAAAATACTTGGAGAGCAGTCAACCCCTTACAATCTCAAAAATACCTTCCCAGAAAAGTATAAGATATTTCTAAAAAGCTATTATTACTCAGATTCTATCTATCTCTGTGCACCAGATTTCCCAACTTGTCCATCTAATTTAAAATCGCAATTGAAAACCAAACCACACGCGTTGGTACAAACATACTGGACTACTTGTGACAACCCATAACACAAAAGTGTATACAGAATCACTATTACAAACTTTTATTCGGTTCAATTAATTGACCTTCACACATACTGTAAATTAAAATTAAACTATGGTTACTCAAATACAAAACGTAAGAGTCAAATACCGCTGTATTTAATGACAATGCTAGATTAACTCATACCTGTATAATAACCTTGAAGATCCCATGACCAAAGAAGAGGACATGTCTTCGTCCCCAATAACTTCCACACAATCATACCAAGCTGGAATAAAATATTCTTTTCGTTCTGGTTCCCCTTCAAGTCCGCAAGAAGAAATGACACGGTTATCCTCCTCTTCACCGTCGTCACCCGAGACGTTTAACTCAACTGTACAAACACCAAAAAAGAGGAGGAGAGCTTCTTCCGGTGCCTCCCTCATGGATCCTCTATCTCCAACCCATACAAAAAGAAACCGCAACTGTTCCGCTAAATGTTCCAACTGTGCTGCCGAACAAACCCCCCTATGGAGGAAGGGTGCCGACGGGAAAACACTCTGCAACAAATGGTAAGATCAATCCTTCTTTATACCCTTGTACTTAAAAAGCAAAGTGGTTTGTATTGGAGCAGGCATAGTAAACATAGACCTGTAAGACTAGATCGCAGCCAGATGCAAGCTTTGGCCGCCCATAATGCGTCGGTTGCAGTAGCTGTCCAATCGACTCCACCCAGAAAGCAAACGCCTACGGTCAACACCAAATTGTCACAAAACGTGGCTCTAAAGGCAAAGAAATTAGAGAGTCCTCTAAAGAGATCCATAGAAGATGATATCACAGACCAAAATCCTTCGATGAAGAAGAGAAGAGTTGATCCTACAAAGAAGAAAGCTAGGAAGCAAGTCCAAGAACAACTTGATTCTATTGCACCGCTCACCAGTACGCCTCCCTCTGGTACAGAGCCAACATTGTACAGAAGCGATCATCTCCACACGGAACAAATGATCCACACTCTGCCAGAGGCCATGCAAGAGGAACCAACCACCAGCAGTGCTGACCAGACGCCATCATCCTCTACGGTGTCGGCCCTACAGCAACAACTCCAGTCATTTGCAGTACAGCAATCATTCTCGGGTCACAGTAGCGAAAATGACATTAGCATAGCAGTGGAACAACCATCCGTCCACCCTGCTTCGACATTTTCACAACCATCATCGGTCAACCATGACGAAGAGTCAGAGTTCACGATACATCAATCAACTAGCGTGGATCCCTTCATGATGCAACTATACTCCAACAACAATGACGCCACATACTTTAATTCATATGTACAAACACCTGTCACAAATATTCAAACCAACAACATCGTCAAGCCGACACCCTTGTATCTAAGAGCACCACAACTACAACATTTGCAGGTGCACAACAATTACAACAAGACTGGAGCCTTCAACGACAATACTGACATTCACTCGCCGTGCGGAGACAATCTGGATTCCTTGTTTTCTAGTCTATTCGGAGGGGAATCAGCGCCAAGTCACAATGTGTCAGGAGTCAGCTGTGACCCTTTCAAGGTCGAAGAAGAAAATGAAACCATCGGTAGCGAATTCTTGGGATCACCATTCCTATGAAGTTAAGAAGGGCCATCTCATCAGGAATTAACGAAACAAGAGAGACGCTTGCAAGTTGTCGGCCATGAATGCCTTCTTTCATGTATAGATAATAAAACTCAATACTTTACAATTTGTTTTTTTCGGTTGCGTTTGTAATTTATTTTGTCTGAATAATCAAGGATGTCGAGCAATGCTAGATTGCAGGTACTGCCCAGTCGCATGAGTCAGATGCAGATGAAGTTGCGTCTGGTTGGTGCCAAGAAGGGACATAGTTTGATGAAAAAGAAGAGCGATGCATTGACTATGCGCTTCCGTGCCATTCTAAAGGACATTAAGACGGTTTGTCATTTTGTTGCTCTGGAATTTTTTTACACTAGGGTAGAACAAGGAAGGTATGAGTGACAGTTTCAGAAAGGCCAACTTTTCTCTTTCCGACGCCAAATATAATGCAGGAGACATTTCTTATGCAGTCATTGAGAGCGCCAAGCAAGCAGCAAAGAAGGTTCGCATGAGGACCGACAACGTTGCTGGTGTCACACTACCAGTTTTCCAACAAACTGTAGACGAGACAGCATCAGCAGAGGGCTTTACTAACATTTCACGTGGTGGTGAGCAAATCCGCGCCTGCAAGGATCAATTCGACGAGCTCTTGTCTTCGCTCGTTCAATTGGCTTCACTACAAACCTCTTTTGTTACTTTGGACAGGGCCATCAAGATCACAAACAGACGTGTAAATGCTCTTGAAAGAGTGGTTGTTCCAAAAATTGAAAATACCATCTCCTACATTACTTCTGAGTTGGATGAATTAGAAAGAGAAGACTTCTTCCGTCTCAAAAAGATTCGTAACAAGAAAATGAAGGATAACCTTGAGAAGGAGAAGGAGCTCAAGCAGAAGCAGGAGGAGTTGGCAGCGAAAGGTGTTGCAAAAGTTTCAAAGGGAGAGAATTCTCTTTTGGGTTCTTACGGTTCTAATGTTGATGAAGACGAGGATGTCATCGTATAACGGTTTTTATTAAAGGTCTTTTTATACTCCAATCTTTGTTAATTCGTACACTCTTGCTCCTTCGTATCTATCTACCTCTAGTTTTTTAGCATCCTCAATTGCTTGCTCTTCCTTTTCTTTTTCAATTCTTCCATAGTGTGCTGCTGCAATTGATATTATAATCAACACGATACATGCCAAAATCGCAATACTCATTCCAATAAGGTTTGTTCTTGGGAACATTGGCTGGTTTTCAGCTGTATTCCCACTTTCATCGGATGGTGGACTGTTTTGTATTTCATTGTTAAATGCTGTGCATGTTGCGATTAATATTCCAAGCAGAAGCAACACACGCATTTTTTATGTTACAATGGGCTTAGTTTACCACGTTCAATGTCCCAACTACACTCTACCATTATTATTTAAAGCTAGTTCGACACGAACAACGAATGTAACTCAAGCAGTGCCTGATGGGCGTGCGCATTCTTGATAACATATTTTTGCAAGCATGTACCTCGTATAGTTTTGTATTATATATTTGTACATAGTCTATTGAGAGTGCTTGGGAATTTAATAATAGTTCAATGTTGTTCCTTTACAGATATTCAATTTTAATGCGAACAGTGTTTTTCCGACAATACTATCTATCATAGCAGAACATATAGTAACGTTGGTGTACAACTATTCTACTACCGATGTTATTGCCACCTTCAATGATGTCGTTCAAAATAGGATCCGTTGTCATCAACATCATGCTAGTTACTAAAGATAGACCAAGTAAATGAATGAAGGGAGTACGGGCACCAGTAGTACGTCCCCACTATACAAGCCTGGCAAGAACAAGAGTTTGAAAAATTTGATTAAAATACCTGGTAGACGCTCTAAAAGCCTCCTACAGACCTTGTTGCGTACAAAGACAAAGCAAGACAACTCATTACCATATCTAAATACCAATTTCAAACAGTTGGACACCCCTGCTTTGGAAGAAACCTCCAAAAACGATACAGAAGGGTATCATAACATGTGTGAATCAGAGTACTTCGAGAGTATGATATTAAACGACGATTTAGAGCGAAGAAAGCTACTAAAACTTGCTTACCTCCAGTATAGGGAAGGATGCGTTCTCGCTTGGGAGGACATAAAAATATGGAAGGAGCTTATTGGTGATGATTTGGAGAGGATGCATCTCGAAATGATGCGTTCATATTATTACAAAACGACACAAATAACCCAAAACTTGAGAGTTTCAATGCACCACGCAATCAAAAGTGCTTTATTGTCTAACGACCCGAAATTAACAACCATTCTTATGAATGGTGCTAGCGCTATGGCAGTTGAGGAGTCACTCAAAGTCTACAAACAACAACTAGGAGGTGAAGAAAGATCTCTACAAAGAGCTAAGACTGTGCCTGTGATAGGCAGCCAAAAAATCACAACAAAACTAGGATGGAACACTCTAAGAGAGGTAATAACGCCAAGGAGAGTAAACTCAAAATAAACTTACTATTTATTTGTAGAATCTTGTTCTGGTTTTACAATGAACTGTCCAACGTCATTGTCAGGTTAACCGTTCAAAATTCGATAACATGGTGTGGTGGCTGATTAGCGTTCCTTATGAAGATTCCCAGAAGAAAACCTTCAAGCAAATAGAAAAATCTCTCCAGGAGCAAAGAATTTGTGATGCTGTCTATGAGTTTAGAGTACCAAAGCTCAAGACTACAACCCTTGATACTTTAATTCAACTCGGAGATGATCTTGCTAAACATGACCAAACAGTTGAATCCATCATGGGAAAAGTGTTAAGGACATTGAGCGAGGTGAGTGATACTCCTGAAGAGGATTTTATCCCAACTGTTGTACTTCCCAATGAACAAACACGTGAGTACATAATTACAAAATAATTGACACAGCAAAAGTCTCCGCCGAGGTGTTCACCACTTTCTTTGTTTGGGATGAGAACCAATATTTATTATCACGAAATTTGACAGACATCGTGAGCACTATCATCAAGAAGTGTGCGCGTTATGATGAGGAACTCAGAACCAAGACCACAGAGTACCAAACTTTGAAGAACAACATATCAACGCTAGAGAGAAAGACTTCCGGACCTCTTGCCACCCGTTCACTAGACGGAATTATCAGACCTGAGCATGTGACCGTCAAAGAATCGGAGTACCTACAAACCCTTTTTATTGTTGTACCTAAAAAAGATCAACTATACTTTGAACAAAACTATGAAGATCTAACCACAGATGATGCATCAAACGTCCAAGAGAGCGACGTTTTCAACCACACTGTCGGTATGTGCGTTGTTCCAGGCTCATTAGATGTCGTGACTGAGGAGCAGGACAGCATTTTATACAGCGTAGTACTTTTGAAGAAACTAGCCCAAGACTTTAAGAAAGCATGTTCACTACCAAGCAGAAGATGGGTTGTCCGTGACTTCCAATTCGATCAAAGCAGGTACCAACTATCCCAATTAGAGGAAGAGGAACTAAAAGAAAAATCGGAAGGTCTAAAGAGGGATTTGAATGACTGGACTAGAGTCGCGTTCAGTGAAGTTTACAGTGCTTGGCTACATTTGAAAGCAATTCGTGTCTTTGTTGAGAGCGTCCTACGTTACGGTCTACCTCCACAGTTTTGCAGCATTCTCCTCAACGTATCAAAGAACGAATCTAAAGTCCACAAATTCTTCAGAGATCAATACAAGCATTTACTGAGCGATCAACCAACAGAAGTTTCTGATTCTAGTGCTTCTACTTTTGGTATTCTGCATGGTCTTGAGTTCCACCCATATGTTCTATTGACATTGAACGTTAATAACTATCCTCTGTTGAAGATGGGAAAATAAAAGTCAAATTAATTTACAAAAGTTTTTGTGTTTGTCCGCAAAAGGCAAAATAAATGATAGACGAAAGTATGTCATCGTAGGTAGTTGGAAGAAGGAGCTTTTAAATGGTGGACTAAATATTATATATAAAATAAATGTATTTTTATGTTTTCCGTTTTACTGATTTGGGTCTCTTATCAACATATTTCCGATCGTCCTTCTCTCTTTCTGACAAATGTATTACCCTACCGCTGACACCCGTCAAACTGTCTCTCATCTCTTTTAATTTCCTCTTGTTGACATCAGACTGATCAAATTCTGAATCATTTTGGCGTTCGTTGTCTAGAGCTTTCCTCATTGCAAGGTTATTGTCCAGAACGTCCCGAAGTTTATCCTGGAGGACTTGTACTTTATGTTCTAATTGCTCCACTCTCTCTGGTTCATCCGCTACAATTCTTTCCTTTTGAAGGCTCTTGTCTAACTGTGATTTTAATCTATTGCTAATGTCCTCATACTTGTCCTTCTCTAATGTTAACTTTTTCAAGTCTTTGGCGGCTTCTTTTACTTTTGATCTCAATTTGAGGTTTTCTTTGTCTAGTAGCATGATTTTACTTTCGCTCTTGATGGCATTTTCCTTTTGCTTCTCAAGGTCTAACTTGAGCGAAGTCATGAGAGAGTTTAACTGAGTGACTTGATGGACGGAATCATGACTGGTTCTGAATTGATGATCATTGGCATTGGAGTGAACGCTCAGACGTTCGTTGAAATGTGACAATTGTTGTTTCAAATCTCTCACTTGTAGTTCTAAGCTCTCATTTGTTTGACTTTGTCTCTGGGAATCTTCAATTTCATCCTTCATATCCCTAACTAACAGTTTAACTCTTGCATGATCTCCTTCTAACTTTTTTATTTTCTCGTTCAAGGCTTTATTTTGTTTGGTTAATTGTACATTTTCCATTTGCACAGACTTGGCCACGGACTCTACGCTGAATCGATTAGCATTCAAATCAAGCTTATGATGCCATGTTGGTGAATCATTGGGTGCGTCAATATTTATGGTATGGTTTCTATTAAAAGCATTATTGTAAGACTGAGCAGAATGTGGACGGTCCATATATAAATGTTTAGGAGAAGGTTCAAGAGAAGCAATTGACGGAGGAATTTCCAAATCAAATTCCTCATCAACTTGGTTCTTTATTAACTGTGCAGCAGAATTCAAAGAAGATCTAAAGTTAACACTTTTTGGTGATGTTACATGATTGACCTCGTTCATCATCAAGTCACTCATTTGATTATGATGTACAAAATCGTTACTCTCTTGAGGTCTGACCTGCATAATCTTTATGCGATCCGTGAGGCGTTCCACTTGATTCCTCGTCGATAAAAGTTCATTTTGTAGTTCTTCAATGTGTTGGTTCTTGTCCTTTACTAGAGCGTTCAAATCATCTTTTTCCTTAGTGACAGCCTTCAAGTTTTGGTCATGTTTCCTAGAAAGTATTTTTTCCATTTGCGAAGTGTCGGCTTGTGTTTGTAGTTTCGTTTGCATGCTTTCCTTTTCGACATTTTTTAATTGTTCCGAACTGGATTGGAGCTGATCCCTTAGTTGTCTAATTTCGTCCTCCTTTTCGTTGAGTTGACGAGTTAGTGTTGTTTTGGTTTGTTGTAATGACTGGACTTGAATGTTTAGGTCGCTGTCCCTAGTGTTTAATTGTTCAATTTCCTTGTTTTTCAATCTCCACTTGTCTTCTACTTCTGCTTTGAGAGAGGCTACTTCCTGGTCTTTAAGGTCCAACTGATGGGCACACTCCATTTCATACATTTTTACTTGTTTTTCAAAAGTAGAGATGCGTTGGCTGGCTTGGTCGGCTTCTAAATGTAATTTATGGATCCGTTCTTCGTATGTGTCGACTACTTCTTGGTGATGTTTTCTACTTCTTCTTTCCTGTTCGTTTAGTTCGGTGTCAAACGTTCTTCTTTGATCCTCTAAATTGTTTCTTAGGGCTTCATTTTCTTCTTCCATCAACTTGATTGATGATTTATTTTTCATTGTGATGGACTCAATGTCGGAGTTTAATTTGTGTATAGCTTGTTTTTGTTGTTGTAGCTGAAATAATCTAGTTCTGTCAATTTCGTCTCGTTGTGATAGAGCGGCAGTGCACTGTTCTTCGGTTTCTCTTTTGGTTGCACTTGACTCGTCTATTCTCTCTTGAAGCTGCCTTCGGAATTCCCTCACAGTAGACTCATGCTTTTCTACAACATCCCTAATCCTAGATTCGTATCCTTGTTTAATACTCTTGACGAATTTTAATAATTTGTTTGTTTTTAATCTTACATACACTGATGTCAGCTCTTAGTTGCTGCATTTTATCTTGGTAATAATGCTCAGTTTCATTATTCTTAGTTGTCTCTGAGTTGAACTTCGATTGCAGTTCTGCTACTTTCGATTTCAAGTCACTAATCTCAGATTCTCTTTTGTAAGTTAGTTGTTTTGTAAATTAACAGCATACTTGTTCCTAAATTCTGACCTTAGTTGTTCCACGTACAAATCAAGATTGTTTATCTCCTCCTCGCGTTGTTTTATTACCTCAAGATTGAATTGAAAGTCCACCGCTAAATCTTCAAAGTTTTTTCGTGATTGTGACAGTTCCTTGTTCAAATCTTTGATTGTTTTTTCAAGAGTATTGAATCTCAAATCGTTTAATGTATTCATTTCCCTTTGTTTCGACATGATTTCTGCAGAAATATTCCCAATAGGGGACCGAATGGATGTTTCATTCCCAATGAACGAAGAACTCATCCAAGGTCCTATTTAACGTCCCTTTTCGTTGTTTTTACAATGACAATCGGAATTTGAAAGGCGCGAGTTTATTGATCTCTGTGTGACAGATATTTTGCAACACCAAATTTAAATCCTACAACAGATGACTTCCAGATATTCGGAGTAGAAGGCCGTAAATATGTGTATGAAAGAGGGTCAACACTCGAAGTTGGTCTAACAGATTGAGCAGTTCTTGGGCGAGGTCTCTTAACCTCTTCCTCCTTCACCACATTCGCCTGTTGCAATTTCAACTTCATAACATTTTTGCGTTGTTGCATCATTCTATCCTGCAAAGCTGAGGTGTCTACTTTGGTTACACTTTTCAATTGCGATACACTCATAGGTTTAATAGGAAAATTATAAGATACTGCCACACTGTCATCCTTATTACCAATATTAATATTAGTCAGTTTTATAGGGTTCTTATCAGACTGATATTTCCAGCCAGCATCCATATTAAAAACATTGACAGGGACTCCAAGTCTCTCCAATAGTTTTCTTCTTCTTTCCCTGGCATCATCATCTTCATCCTCATACGCCACAGGCTCGACATTTTCAGGAGCCTTCTTTTTTGTAAGCAACCCGATATTTCTTGCTATGAAGTTTATCTTTTTAGCACGTCTACGAACAGCAGTACCAATGTTTTGTTTTACAATAGATTCGGTAATATTGTTCTCAGATGTTGACCTATGCAGTTGTGGTTTGCTCTTATGCACGGAAGTACTAACTGATGCATATCCAGAAGATTTTACATTAGCATAAGGATTACGTGGACTACGATATCTTTCTACATTATTTTCTACATTATTTAAAGCAAGAGAGTTAGATTCTATTGAAGAGGCTTCAGATCTTTTAGCTTCACTAGCCTTTTCAGCCTCTTCAAGTAATCTCCGCCGTTCCCTCTCTTCAGCTTCAGCTTTCTCCCTCTCCTTCTCTCTGACTTTTTCTTCAATCTTTTTGCTAAGAATCTCATCATAGGATACATTTTCCTCGGAAATCATTCTTTTATTAATTAGGTCGTAACTTCCACCGCTCAAACTAAAACTTCTTGTTCTTGTGAGTCGCTTCTTACTTTCGGCTAACTTATCCATTTGATATTTGCCGGCCATCGTGGGATCTAATATCATGGATGCTAAATCAGTCATTGAAGTAGTTCCGGTGCTGTTGTCCTCTCTAACGTTATGTTTACTAGATAGCTCTGAGAACAAACTAGAGTATAAATTGGTATCGCTATTTTGCCGCTTTAAGCTACGTTTTTCTCTATCTACATATGAAAAGCGATTCATATCTTTAGGAAAAGTTTAATAGAAACAAGAATGCATTATATTTACCTTCATCTTGTTTAAAATGTATACTGCCATCTTTACTGCTCAAGAATATTTTTTCTTGAGAGCTTTCTAGCTCTTTTAATAGCTTGTTAGCTTTTTCGATAGCTACAGCTTCCACAAACATAGCTATGTCATCATCCATGTTTTTTCCATTTTCATCTGAATAGACGGATGATGCCTCGATGACAGACTTTGTTGTATTCTCTGCTTTATTATGGTCTTTATTAGTTGTTAAAAAATACATCTCTGCTTCAATCTTCTTCTGCTTTTCTCTCTTTCTTGCCTTTATTCTCTCCCTTCTATCCTCATCTACAAGTTTTTGAAAAACTGTCTTTTCCTGCTTTTCCTTATCTTCTATTACTTTTGGTTTTTTGATACTTGATAAAAGTGTCATAAAGTCATCATCTTCAGTGTCCATAAACGATGAGTTTCCTATCCCTAGTAGAGTGCCGAAAGGAGAGTAAGCGGTACCGGGTGTACCAATCTTCGTCGCATCAGATGCCGCTTGCGCTGCTTCCGCTGCTTTTTTTAAAGCGTCGTCTTCTTCGAAAGTAAATCGGTGTACTTTTAAAATGTTTTTGTTTTCAGGAAATTCCTGGAAGCAAAAATATACTTTGTGGACGGGTTTGCCGAATAATCTTCTTTTCCTTCTTACTGCGTTAGGCTTTTTACGTTGAAAAAACGACGAAATTGTGGATGCTGTACCAGCAACTGATTTAGGTCTTATTGGTAGCGGCGTAGATACGGCATCTTGGTTTGTGGAAGATAATTCATATTTCGGACGAGATATTGAGGTTTTTTGATTTTTTACATAAATAGATTCTTCTAGGGCTGAATAGGGGTTTTGTTGGTTGTTGATAGTTGAAGAACTCCCTAAAGCCAACTTGTTCATAAAATTTTTACAAAGCAATGAATTAGAGGGAGGCCTTTGTAGTTACGAAGCGTAGAAAAAATTATTCACTCAGATATGGATCGTTTACCGAGGATTGACGAAGTAATACTTGTCTTATGCAAGGTTTTTAACATGAAGTCCTCTACAGTCTACCTAATCAGTATGGCACTATGGATGGTAAAGAAACATTTCAACAGAGCATGTATTTACCCTGTTGCCTGGATTACAATCTTTTTCATTTTTTATCGACATACTCACCAACCTCCCGAATTTATACACTACGTTACTTCAACACCCCAACAATTATCCAATGAATCACTTATTCTGCAGTATTAATCTAATTTTTTTGATGCTGATTGTTGTAAACTTAATGTCAAACTGAATTTCCAAAAGGTTGGTTTATTTATACACTGGTAAACCAAAACGAAAAAGGCCTTTCCACCACTCACGATCATGAGTGCCACTGTTACGTACATTTCGATGGCGCAACCCACCGAAATTGATATCGAACAAAGCAAGAAGATTGAGGACTTGTTACGTGCAGAAAATAGGTATCCATCTTCACAAGAATCCGCGCAACGTGAAGAGGTTCTTGCGGCACTTGACCAAGTTGTCAAGAATTGGGTAGTTACCGTGAGCATGAAAAAGGTACTTTTAAATAAAAATCAATGCACCTTTGAAATATTTACATGTTTATTCTTAAATAAAGGGAATGTCAGAAGAATTAGCTTTAACAGTGGGTTCTAAAATAGTTACTTGTGGTTCATACAGACTTGGTGTTCACGGCCCAGGAGCAGATATTGACACGTACGTGACAGTTACTTTCACTTACCATTTTACACAAACAGCTTATGTATTGTACCAAGGCACGTAACGAAACAAGACTTTTTCGAAGATTTACATGACGCCCTCAAGAACAGAACAGACGTGACAGAACTATGTGTGAGTCTTTTATAATTCTAACAAAATAATCTTTTTTAACCTAAACAATTCACAGCCTGTACCAGAAGCCTACGTGCCAGTCATAACCATGAAGTTCGGAGGGATAGACATTGATTTGCTGCTAGCCAGGTTGGACAAGAATGTGATCCCCGAGACCTTGGACATTTTAGAGGAGGGCAACTTGAAGAACGTCGAGGACGAGACGCAAAGAAGTTTAGGAGGACCACGCGTCGCCGAGGAGATTCTACGTCTGGTGCCCAACAAGGACAACTTCCGTGCTACCCTACGTTGCATCAAATTATGGGCCAGCAGGCGCGGAGTGTATGGAAACATTTTGGGGTATTTGGGTGGTGTGGCATGGGCCATCCTTGTGGCGCGCATCTGCCAGTTATACCCCAACGCACTTCCCAACACCATCTTGTCCAGATTCTTCAAAATTTACAAGCAATGGAAATGGCCAGGACCCGTCATGCTCAAACCCATCGAAGAAGGAACGCTTGGCTTCAGAGTTTGGAACTCTAAAATCAATCCAAGGGACAAGGCCCATCTCATGCCCATCATCACACCAGCGTATCCCAGCATGAACTCCACATTTAACGTGTTCAGGACCACCCTAAGGGTCATGAAGGAAGAATTCGACAGAGGAGCAGACATTACATCCAGAGCAGAAAACAATCAGGAGAAATGGGACACGCTATTCGAACCAAGTGACTTTTTCATTCGTTATCACAGGTACTTGGAAATTGAAGTGAGCAGCACCGATAAGGTGGATCATGGACTGTGGTTTGGATACGTTCACTCCAAACTGAGACTTTTCTGTTACAATTTGGAAATCTTACCAAACATTTTAATTCATCCCTATCCAGAAAGCTTTGAAAAACCATCGGATCTTTGCCCGCCGGGAATGTTCATCACCACCATGTACGTAGGATTGGTTTATCAAAAACCAGATCCAATGGCTGCACCAGGTACCGCTGCAGCGGCTGTCAACAGCATGATGGCAAATAACAATGGTATGATGGCCAATAACAGCATGATGATGGCCATGATGAATAATAATGGAATGAACGGTTCCAACAAGAAGGGCGAAGTGGACCTAACAGCTGTAGTTGCTGATTTTGAGCAACAATTAAGCGAGGGAGCATTTGTGAGAAAAGAAAGTCAATTAAGGCCCGTAGTCACGCCCATCAAGAGGAGCGACATTCCTACGTGGGTTTTACCCACAAAACTCAAAAAGACATTAATTAAGGTCAAGAAAAACAATAAGAGAAAGTCGGAGGGTCAGGATCCAGCTCTTACTGTAGCAGGTGCTGGCGATCCTACCAGTCCTTCTCCTAAAAAGGCTAAATTGGAGGAGCATCCTAGCCCTAGTGTTTCTATCGCTATGGCAGGTGCGACTCCCGTAGCAGATGTCGTCACTCCCATTCCTACCAGTGTCAAGGTAGAAGCGGTCATGGTGCAGCCCACCAATGACGATGCCTTTTTACAAGAGCTATATGGAGGTGGAGGAGCAGAGAGAGGAGCAGCGGCATCGGGTGATGGCTTGAAGATTGACAGGCCATTGTTGCCTGATAATATGGAAATTAGAGTGGTGCCTGATGAAGCCAACAAGGAAAAGGTTGAGAGATTCAGAGAAATGTTGATGGAGCAGGATGCAGAGTCTGCTGGGTTCGATGATGAAATGTTAGGATTGCCTGCCACCAGCAGCGGAGTGACCAGGAGGAAGAATAATGCAGATAACATGCTAAAAGTAAAATTGCAAAAATGATAGGTATGTTTTTTGTGTTGTAAGAGTATCTAAATGATTGAGCGAAAAGTGTGAAGGTGTGTTTTTGAGAGATGTGGTAATGAAATTTAAAAATGATTTAAAAATGTAACAAAAAAAATAATAAAGCATTGCATGTTTCTTTTTTAAATTGTGTTTTTATGTATTTGTTTCATAATAATGGTCGTGTATGGTTTTTGTTGTTTTTGGTGCATATTTCGTTTTGAGTTGTTCCAGTTTGTTAAGACCATATGGATCTGATGCGTCTGATGAGATGCTTCTTGTTGTTGTGGTTGTCTTTTTGGATCCTTTCATGAGTTGATCATAAGCAGATTGTTCGCTGGACCTTCTCTTTGCATCAATAGATTTGGATGGTCTGTGGGTTTGTGAACCAGATATGGAGTAGGATGTGCTGCTTCTTTTTGGAAGAACGTCTTGGGGAGGTGATAAGGTCTCAAAATTCTTCCTTCTTCTCTCCGTTGATGTAGGCCGCAGCTTATCGTAAGCAATTTTAGAGATTATATCATCTCTTATTACAGGTGAGGCATCAACGTTGTAGATTATTGAACGGGGTGAATTTGTGGATTTGGTGGGACTTGATGATGTGTTAATTGGTGATGTAACGCCATTATATGATGATCTAGTTTCTACTTTTGATTTCAATGTAGTGATATCAATCCCTACATCCCTAAGCTTTAATGAATGCCCCTCAACAAGCCTCTTCAAGTGCTCCATATCGTATTCTACTTTTATCTTGCTATACCTCTGCTCCTTCAAAACTTCATCTATTCTTTTATTAATATCCTCATGCTCATACTCGATTTGAGCAACTCTATCTTTTATTTGTTCGACGTTACCTTGCATAGATCTCATAATCTCCTTCATCGCTATGACTTCCATTGTAATTTCAGATATTGATTTATCTCTCTTGCTGAATTCATTTGTAGATAATGTGTCTTTGTTGTGAATCCATTGTTCTATCTCGTTCATTCTGGACCAAAGTCCTTTAAGCTCCTGTACAGCCATATTCTCATTGTTCTCTACTACAGATTTTATTTGTAGTATTTCTTTTTTGCTAACATCTCTTAGTGTGTTCAGTTGTTCTATCATGTCGTCTATCTTTCTGCCTCTGGGGGAGTTTTTTTGGTAGTTTGTTTCATGTTGTTTGGCTGTCTCGTTCATTTTCAGCATTCTAGAATAATCAAAATTATCCATTGGGCTTGAACCGGTTCTCCCATCCATAACAGCCATTCTGAAGGGGCTTTTAACTATACTGAGCCCATTTGGCATAACTTGAGTGTGTCTCCTCTGCAATCTTAAACTTTGGTCCTCGGGCGAAGTTATCCTCATATCTGGTGTTCTAGATCTTTTTTCAGGTGACTTTATACTATTTGTTTTATTTTCAGTCGGAGTAATTGTTCTTTTCGATTTCCTCGGCTCTATGTTGTCTTGTGTAGGATTAGACGATTCATCCTTGGATGGAGTATCGTTTTCTTTGATTGGAACTTCAGGTAGCTTTTTGCTCTCAGTCTTGTCTTCCTGAACCAATGGGCTAGCTGCTAGCTGGCTCTGTTCGTTCTTTATATTTATTGCTTCCTCTACTACAGGTAGTGTAGGCAGAGGCTTTCCTAATGTAGTTGTGATATTTGAAGTAATGGTACTGTCGAACGATGCGTTCAGCACTGGTTTTGGCTTTTCTTGCTCTTTTGGGAACATTGTTGGGAAGTTTCTTATTACTGTAGTTACGAAAGAATTTACGGAGGCAGTTCCGGCAAGTAGCTTAAATCTATCTTCGATCGTACTATCTTTAGCTAGCTCAAGTGTAATTACGGTAGGACCCCAACAAATAGCGAGATTAGAGGCATCCATTGCGTATTCATCAATTTTTGTAACAGAATGCAAGTATTTGAACACGTGTAGTATAACGTCTCTGTTGATAACGGGTAAGTCTTCAATCAACTTTTTAGACTGTTCTATCTTAGTTTCCTCATTTATATCACCTTCACTTTGTTATGATTATTAAAAAATCTACACTTACCACCAATGGCAACGACAGATGCATAGGCATTGTAAGTGAACAACGGTTCAGGCAGCTCTCTGAAAAAAGATTTAAGTAGAGAGCAGAGGTCATTTGTATCACATTCCTTAAACTCAATATGCTTGTCTTATCAAATTAGTATTCGGGGAAATTTTTAATACCTGTATTTATGGAGTCTTTTAGCATGTTCACTTTCATCATGTTTCCAACTTCTCTAAATATACCTCTACATGGTGATCTATTTTCTATTTCTGTAATCAAAGTATCTACTATTATCGGAATATTGCTTTGATTATTGAAGTGGATATGCTCATATTGAACTCTCTCATCCAAAGAAACACCAAACGTTGGGTACACTTGTAGTGGGCTGTCAGATTTTCTACCACTACCTTTGGTAACCTTCTCTCGAACTTCAGTTTGTCAGTTACTGCACTTGAATCGACTTACGCTTCTTCCACATCTATTGAATTTGTAAGCCTAGCCAGTAAATAGACAGGTCAACTAAAGACGCGACTTTATTTGACTGGTTTCCTATTGTTTTCTTGTGATCTTTCACAATTTAAGAGCTTTTGTTCAAAATATAGGGAGTATTTTTTACTCAAAAATTTTGAGCGGTAACTGAGTCAACTGTACATCAATGTCAAACAACAGAGAGGACCATGTATTAAGGTCAAACTCTGTTCGCGATGTGAGATATTTTACATTGAGCTTAGACTCACCGAACAACATTCATGATCGAAATCCAGAAGCACCAATGCCTGATGTGTCACAGATGGATGCAGTTTTGAATATGTTCGAAGCAAATGACAAATACAGAGTATTGACATTAGAAGAAGTTCTTGTACAAAGTAAAACAATGGAAACCGCGCCTGGTGAAACTTTGGCTGGAGCATACGAAGCAACAATCGAGGAGGAAGACAACTTGTTAAGTGAACAGACCGAATCTATCAATGATGACTCATTTAAACAAAAGAAACTAGCAATAGCAGCGAAGCGAAATCAACTTATTGCAGAAATGTACAAACGAATGTGCGATTCAATTGTAACAGAATTTATAAATAAAAAAGCGGAAGAGGAAAAAAAGAGAATTGAACAGCAGGAGAAAGATGAGGAAAATCAACGTAAAGAGAAAGAAAAACAAGACAAAAAGAATGTAGGAAAGAGACCAACATCAAAGCAAAGTACTGGGAGACCAAAGTCTGGGGTCAAGTCAAATAAAAAGCCTACAAAAGAAGAATTAGAAGACATTAAAAGGCAGGAGGATGAAGAACTTAGACTTCTCAAAGAAAAAGAAGACGAGGAGAACAAGCTACTTGCCTTACAAAAAGAGGACCGTCTACGTCAAGAAGCAATAAAAAAAAATATAGAACATGAAGAACATTTGCAAGGACTCCGGCCTCATGTGTACATATTGTTTAAAGATTACCCGGAGACGATTGATGAATTAGAAGCACTTAAAGAGAGTGGGACTAATTTCGATGCTGTCGTCGTAATCAACACTGGAACAGCTACAGGCCCATACCCAAGGTCGCAGACTGATTTAGAAGATGCTATAGATACCAAAGCGAAGGACAGCAAAAAGAAAAAGCCCGGAAATGTACCTAGACCTAAAAGTAAACAGGAGCCAAAAGCTAGACCGAAAAGCAGGGCAGCAATTTTGGGTGGTAAAAAGAAGGCTCCAGCCAAAACCGACAAGAAGAAAGGTCAACAGCCAACTGCACCAGTTGAATACGAAGTGGTTCAACCATTATCAACCGTTCTCAAACAAAAACAAGAAGAACTTTCTCAACAAAACAAAGCTTCCCCCCTCAGAGATGTTTTGATAATTGATCATCTTTTCGACCAATACACCTACGATGCAGAGATGAAAGTGTTTGATGATGGAGAGGATGAAGATCGTGAATCACAAAGAATAGTGAATGAAGTATCAGAAAATGTTACAAGTATACTACAAAAGATACCAGAATATAGAAATGATGGCGAGTATCCTACTGATAAAAAACTGTTTTACATTCCAGAAGCGGAAGGTGATGCCGATTCATCTTATTATAGAATCCTCTTAAGGGACGTTTCTGACAGCAGTGCAACTATTCCAATATTATTACATTGCTTGATCGAACAAGTGGTAAAGAATGTTGAAAAGGACAGATATCAAGAAGATATTGAAGTGGCTGAATTTAACGACAAAATCAACAATGTACTGAATGGAGCTTTTTCAAAGTTTAGTAATGAAGCCGATAATATTGAGGAAACAGAAGAAGAGGCAAACACACAAGACGACAAAAGCGACGACATGATATTACTGCCGTACGGTAATCGGTCGACCGATAATTTATTGTCAAATTCATGCGTACAAAATACATCACTCATGGATATTGAGAACAAAATGTTTAGATTATATCCTGTGGTCTATTCACAGTCCGAAAGTACGACGACAACAACAACAGAAGCGGAGGAGGAGATTCATCCGGTGAAGTCATTGGAGGAGAGAGGATCGAGACTCACAGAACTGTTCCACTTCACATGTGCCAATCCAAATGCAACAAGTAGTGATCCCATAGAAAAGCGGTACTTGTACTCTTCCGAACAAATGGAAAAAGAATTATGTTTATTCCAATTTGAAGGAATGTTAAAGTCCTTCAATGTAGATCTAGGGGATCGTGTGTTCAAGGAAGATTATGATCCTGAAACATTTGTCCAAATACTCACAAATCTGTCCGTACTTGATAGACCAATCTTGATGTCCAAATATTACGATATGGAGGATGCTGCCCTGATTGTATGTCACAGAAAAGTTCCTGCTTGTCGTTATGTTGAGGATTCTTGGTAATAAAAAGGTATTTTGTCCACAAGTCTGTCACATTAACACATTTGTAGTTTTCAGTTCGGCCTTACTTTATGGAGACGCTGGATTTACATCAGAAAGATATTATGGAGGAAAGTAAAGAATTACTCGAATATCGTCGATCCGATACTCTACGGAGGGCTCTTGACCTTTTAAAACCACCAGTTGACCCAGCATTACAACCTAATGAAACAGAAGCAAACATAAAGCCAATTGCAGAAGTTCTTCCCTTGGAGCCTCCAATAAAAAAAGCGAAGACACAAAAAGCAATCAATCATCGAACTTTAATCTCATCCGATGGCAGTCAACGATTAATCATGGAAGGCCCAGGCGCAGACTTACAAGTTGATTGTTGCACCATGTATCCATCTGATGGGTCAATCATAAGAAGCACTATTCGAGAGGGTCTTTTCCGCTCCACGTGTTGTGATGTATACAAGGATGGTGTGTTGTTTGGGTTCGGAAACAGTCATCAAAAATACTTTTTCTACTCTACTTTTGAAGACTCTAGTAGCTTAGTGCTGAAAGATTTCAATACAAGTTACTGCTCGTCAGGGGGCCTTGTGGTTGATTTGAACTCAGAAGGTACCGTTGACATGTGCTTCCCGGGCGAAGTCACCAGAGGCGAACAATCAAAAAAGATTTTTGGAGCTGGCTATCATGGGTTAATCAAAAACACGGAAGAAAAAATGACAACCGAAGTGACCGCTGTCATTGAGAATGTGAACATTTATGATATGGAATCTTCTAGTTTACAAAACGTTCTGACAAGAGAAATCTCAAGGTCCATCTTATCGAATGGAGATGTAGTGAGAAGATTTGAATCCAATGGGAAATTCAAAAACATTTCTCAGTTGTTATGTAGTAATGGAGAAGTCCATAGTACTTTTTCTTCAAATTGTTGGTTGTCTTGTTATCTGGATGGTTCCATGGTTGTTGAACACGCCGCTTCCAAACTAAAATTAGATATTTCGAAGTTGAAATTTGCAGAGAATTTCGATCCAGTGACACAAGCCTCTGTTTACTCTAGAGAGGACTTGGTCATGACTGTCAAATATCCAGACAATACCATCCTGGTACGTCACGCCGATGGAACTCGCATCTGGAGTTTACAAAATGGTTCGAAACTGATCACAAAAGATTCTTATGCAAGTGTACTAATCGACTCTAAAGGAAACGTCGACGTTGAATGTCCAGATGCCACTTTAATCCATTGTTCTCCCTCCGAAAACACATTTTCCATTTTCAAGGAAGGACACAACATTAGTGTGGACGTCAAATCAAGTCAAGTCCAATTGCAACCCAGCAGCCTACCCTTCCACAACAACCGAAGAGCACATTCACTCAAGGCCACCCCAGCCACGGTCAAGACCAGAGCGCATGGAACATTTATATTTGATTACAAGAATGGAGGCATGAGGACCATGGACACTCACGGCCACGAATTCATCGTCAACAGCCAAGGAAGCATAGTCATCAAATACAAGTCAGAAACAAGAGATGAGAACGCGCCTACTTATCAAGACCTTTGGAACAACAACGACGCCATCGTCCCATCACAAAGGGTCACCACATACGGATCCATTCCCGACATTTCACACACTTTGGAAATACATCAACCACGATTATTCATCCTAAGAAAGAGCGATGGATCAGGGAGTGAATTCTTATCTAGTCAAGACGTTGATCCCTACATTAGAACAGCATTAGCCAATTCGGAATCAACAAGCACCACCGAAGAAATCAATCACGAAGGATTAAAAACATTTACATTCTTGACGCCACATCAATCCATAGTCACGGATTCATGTTTAGGCGATCCCAGCACATCACATCCCATTCCAAGAGGCCTCCTACCCATCCTACCCGATCAACACATTAATCAAAAACAAATCACCAAAGCATTCCATTATAGAAAATTAGTAAAATTCCCATCATTGACTCGTGATGAGAGGACAATAATCAAAAAGGGATACGATCGATGGGTACAGTGGTATCACCAAAGAGAACAATACAGAAGAGAACAAATCGAATTGGAAAATCAACATTCACATCAACCGTTAGAAAATCAAGACGAGACCTCATCTCAACAACAACAACAACAACAACAACAAGATGACGAAGAGGAACAAATGATACAAATGCGCATCAAGGAATTAATAGAGAGGAAACAAAATCAAAGAATGCAACAATTTGAAAATCAAGATCAAACGGATGATGCACAAGATAAAGACCAAGTCATAGCAGACGAACAACAAACAGAGGAAGGAGACGAAAACGATACTTACGTTAGCGAGCAAGACGAAGTGTTCACGAGCGATGATTTCCCAGTCAATATCGAACAACACACCATTCAACAGAAACAACAAAACACCACCACCAATACAAATCCACCACAAAAACTATCGTATTGGTACGACATAAAGGGTCGCGAAGCATGGGAAAAATTAACCACTCAAAAAAATCAAATGACCCTTCCAGAACCTCGTTTCTCAGATGATAACAATCATCATGTTCACGCTCACTCTAATGAGAAGGAACTATTACAGGTAGATATGTCTGATTTGGGGTCCAGAATGTCATCGCCACCTCCATTATCTACATCTGGTACACCTCTTCATTATCAACATCATCAGTATCTATTCACAAAACAACAACCAAGGGAACATAGTGCACTTCCTTTGGTCAAACAAGCTACTTCCATAGTGAATAGCTCTTATAAAAGAGTGGAGGATGGCACTAGGCGTAAATTAAATACTGTTTCGATGGTTTCTCTTAAAAACCTAAACAATAACGCTTCTTCTTCGTCCAATACTTACTTTAAAAATGCTTCTTCTACTAATGCCATTAATACCACCGGACATCCCGTTCCGCAACAACAACAACAAGTAAATACTAGCTCTTTTATGATGGCTTCTTCACCTAAAATCAATCAAGAAGGTCCCCTCTTGATGATCCATCCATTATCAGTGAGTTTTGGTCACTTGGTATGTGGACAAATTTACTCAGTGAGCGTGAATTTGTATAATAGGGGAAATATGCCTGGTCGATTCACTGTGAAACATCATAATAAGAGCACATGGTTTCATTCTTCGAGAGATGTGAGGGAGAATAGTAGCATGTTGGTCAAGTATCAACATGGTAGCATAGCGCCTGGGTTAAGTACCGAAATTGTGTTCGAGATTCATGCGGTCAAGGTTCAGGTGTTGACGTTTGATGTGGAGATTACAACGGAGCAACACGTGATTACTGTGCCTGTTACTGCAAACGTTGTGACCAGGAATACTTTTGCCACCCAAAAGTATCAATTAAATAACAGAGTAAAGATTTGTACGCCATCTCGTCAAAATGTTGATTAAAAAATTTTTAATTTAATTACGAACGAATTTTTCTGGATTGAAACAAAATTTTCTCTCAAAATCTGGTAAATTCTCACATAGTGTTTTAAATTCATTCAAGGATATTTTCTTGTTTCCATCAATGTCACATTCCTCGAATACTTTTGCAGCTGCGGCTGGAATTGATATATCTTTTACATTTCTCTTTGTTGAAGCGGTCATGTATTTATCTACTAGTCTGCTTATGAGCGCTGTGACATCTTCCTCGCTCAATTGGCCATCATCATCCTTGTCAAATACGTGGAACATTACTCTAGCTTTCACTTCGAATGTTGCTTGTTTTGAAAATACAGAGCACATGTCCAAGAAGTCTTCGAATGTAAAACCGTCGTCAGAAGCTGTTATTGTTAGGCTGTAAAAGAAACACAAAGTACGTACAAGCAAATAATTGACATATCTTGTCTTTGAACGGGTTACAAGTAAGACACTTTAGTTTTTGTACCTCCTCGATGGGTAATACGCTGTCCTTCTTTAACGCTCCAAGCGATTGGAACACTTCCCATAAATTCAAGATTTCGTTGATGTTGAAGAAGGTACTAATAACGATTAGGTAATGGATGATATTTTGCATACTTTCCCTCAAAACTCTTCAAATCAGATTCTGTAAACACTGCTCCTCCATTTGAACTGCTAGATGCTCCCATTATTTTCAGAGTCAACTCTATTCCAGTTGTATTTTGGAACTAGGGAATAGATAACTCCTAATTACAGCTAATAAAATTAGTTGAGTACCATTGATATTACAATCATCTGGACAACCTGCAATCAAAATGAGTATCATCTCGAGTCTATTGCGCATCCTTATTGTTGTGGTTGTAGTGGTGGCCATTATAATAGCATATATAAATCGTCTTCCAAATGCCGAGGTTAATTGGGACTCCTTAAAGAACCTAACGACTGATTCTGTTCAACATAAAATATTCGAGTTGAACAGTGGTCGTAGGATTGAATATTTTGAGTTTGGAGATCTAAATAACCCTAACGCTGAGCAGTTATTAATAATTCCAGGCACGGTGCAAACAGGTCACTATTATACTATCAGCGAAAAGTTCCACAAAGCACACAATATACGTGTGATTTGTCCCACTCTTCCTGGTTCTGGTTCAGACATTGCCGATTATCAATTTAACGCGACTAGTTATATTAACAATGATCTTGATCCTTTAATCAATCACGTCTTTCCTGAAGGCGACTTCTCTGTTGTAGGTGTTTCTATGGGTGGTACTATAGCCTCTCACGTTGCAAGTAGATACGATCGAGTTAAAAATTTACTTTTGGGTGTATCCATGGGTCCAATGACCAATATTGAAGAGAGTGAGATAGAGTACATAACCAAGAGCAAGCCATTAAGGAGCATGATGCAAAGCAAGATAGTATCAACTTTACTCTGCTTCTTCATTTATTTAGATGTACTAAGAAAGGAGGGTGCTGTATTGAGTAAGAATGAGGTACTATCTGCTAATAGAGAAGGATTTGATCCTCAACATCGAAAGGCCATAGCAAAAGATTTCAGAAGATCAGTGACACATGGCTTCCGTGGCATGACGCATGCATTTGATGTTATGAGTTCGCCTTGGGAGGTTGACTGGGATCAGTTGAGCAAAAAGAATGTGATCATTCTAAGTGGAGAGCTTGATGACACCGTACCCGATGAAATTCAAAAATACCTTCACAGAAAAATTAAAAATAGCAGATTCATATCTTTTGACGGAGCTCACATAGATGTTGGAGATTTATTGGAGGAGATGGTGTTATTACTTTTAAATAAAGCATAGAATTTGTCTTTATTCAAATAACTATTTCGTTGCGCATCGTTTTATTGTTTTACAAGAATGTCAATCATAATCAGCACTACATTTGATTGGCAACAATTAAACTCAATGATGAGTTGCAAGATTATTACTGTGTAATATCCTGTTCTGGTATCATTTTCGACCACAAATCAAGTATGAGCTCCTCGAATTCTTGCTCCATCAAGGTCCAATGTTCAGAATCCCGGCATTTAGACACGTCAGGAAACGATTTGGCATCTTGTGGGTGATATAACTTATTACCATATCTTACTAACAACATAAAATGCTTGAACAAAACTACTACGTGACTACCGGCTATTTTTTGTAGCCTTATAAAATCTTGACGCAGATCACAATCATCAATTATATTATCAATGTGATAAGAGAACACATCATAAAAACTTTTCATTGGGTTATTTGAAAAAATGTCACCACCAAACTCATAAAATACATTAAATATCACTTTAAAATATGTTGCGATTGGATCGATTAAAAAGTTTGTGAGGATACCTCCTGTATTGGCTCCATCCATAATCCAGCCCCCTGATACATCTTCTGCCGCACAAGATGTAAGAATGAGACAAGGCTGTGTAGATGAGGTTCCCCAAGTACCCAAACCTTCTACAACAGCAAGACCACTATGACAACATTCGAGAATAAGAAATAGTGGATGCACAGGTTGAAGGGAATGCCAATATGAAATTAATTTATTCAGACAGACAAGTTCTTCTGATGTATCATTATGACTTGACTTGGCCATGCTAAGATACAATTCTTTCGAGTTGGAATGTATAGACTCCACTGCCTTCCCATGACCACTCCAATAAAGTATAATTCCTTTATTATTGGAGTCTGATGTTGTTATAAACGATTCTTTTAGTACATGTTTCACATTCTTTGCGGTCACATGACCATTTACACTAAAAGAAATTGGGTATGCCAGTTTACTTATAAAATTGATGATATTTAATACATCATTGTTACTGTTTAGTAAAGATCTTTGTAAGTATTGGTTCTCGTGAAATTGTTCAGAATGCGCGACTGCGTTTGCAATTTTTAAATGGTGTGTATTTCCAGTAAATCCTAAGCATAGAACGTGGTGAAATGTTGTATCTTTTATATTTTGGATTGATGGTCCACTTCGGTCATAATGGAATGGCTTGATATGCTTAATGAGATTGGTTATTCTTGACAGCGCCATTGACATTAAAAATGATTGCGACTTCCCTTCATCATGGCTCATTGAAGGAATCATTACAATTGAAGTCGGTCAACTCCACTATTATTAATAGTTGTGTCAATTTTGAGTTACCGTTTAGGCACAAAATAAATCCGTTAAAAATGAATAACCAAGACTATGGCCCTGTGCACATATCAGAGTTTGAGGGTAGCAAGGAGAACATTAAGCCCATAAAAAAAGGAAGGAAGGCATCAGAATTAAGAAAACAATTTGCCCCACTTACCAACGTCTTTTGTGACACTTCAGCACCACAACATCAGGACAAAAATGCCATTTGCTTTGACAACCACAACACAAAACCAAAACTAGCATATGAAAGAGCAGTGTGGGAGAACCTTGTTCGTCAACCAAGTTCAGACTGTCTTCAAACATGGTTAAATTACCTTGAGTGGATTGAGAATAGTTACCCAACACTTGGTCCAGAAAGCCAATACATCGATGTTATACAGCGCGTTTCACGCGACTTTATGAAGAATCCAGAATTGAAGGGAAGATATTTGAACGATGAACGATTTATTTGTATCTGGTTAAAATATGCGGATACTTGTTCAGAACCTTTGGATGTTTTTGCCTTTATGGATACAAATGGAATTGGCTGTGATTATGCTCCTTTTTATGTGCAGTGGGCCACTGCTCTTGAGGATGCAAAGGATTTAAAATCTGCAGATGCTGTTTTGTCAAGAGGGTTGAACAGAGAAGCAAAACCACTCCATCTCATGAGGTCGGCACATGAAGGATTATCATACAGACTTGCCAAGTACTTAAAGCAACAAATTACCGCACCTCGTACCCAACCTCCAACTCTCCAACGAGCACCCTTCGCACCCATTGGAAGCACATCAACATCTTCTGCAAGACCAATGTTAACATCTGCCCCAAAATCACTGAAGCCAATTAGAATGCAACAGTCACTGGTCAAAAGAAAGAATGATGCTACTTTTAAAGTTTATAGTGACGAAAACGCACCTCAAGTTGGCAGAGTACTTCCCTTCCAATCTGAACATCAAATGACCTGGGATAGTTTGCCCACAGAAACGCAAAGTGAGAAGGAGAATACAATGTTACCTACAAGGTGGAATCATCTAATGCCCCAACATCACATCACTTCCACTCACGTACCTCCGGCGTATGAGGAGTTTACAATATACGCAGATGAAGAATAACGTATGCTGTAATTTATGTTAATAATACATTTTATATTTTCAACTCCACATTTGAATTTCGATCTTTGATGTTGCACCAAACAAAAATTATACAAACATTTGTATCGATATATCCACTTTACTTTCCTTGTTCTATTATATTAAACTCACCATTTACATCATCTTCTGTTTTTGTAGCTCAATGATGGAGTATTTCATTTCTGCGTTGCTATTCTCCTCAATCTTCGGAAATTTAATGTCCGCTTAAAAATTGTAATAGGAAGATTTTAAGAAAACAGGCACAGGATCTTTGTCATGTCCAATCAAAGTAAGCCTGTTTGGAATGCCCTCGGCCACACAGCCGTGGGTTTGACTGAGCTTTTCCTAAGCATCTATCAAAACCCAAAATATAGGAAAGCGGCATCATATACAATTGGAGGAAGTGCCATTCTCACAGCAGCCTCCATCGGACTCTTGAAGTATTGGAACTTTAAGCAAAAATTAGAACAAACGGAGAATAGTACTCAAACAAAAAATAGACCAAAAGCCAAAGTTGATGGTAAATTCTTGGAGAGACTCAAGCTATTGCTAAACATTGTTGTTCCCGGAGTCAAGTAAATATTTAATTATTTTGCCTGCGCCTAACAAACATAGATCAAAGGAGTTCCTCCAGTTAATTGCATTATCCGTTGTGGTCATTGCAAGAACATTAATTAGTAATTGGTTGAGTTCATTGAGTGGTGACGTATCGAAGACACTCATTGAGTTGGACTTTAGAGAATTCTGCAGAACGCTAGCTTTGAGTAGTTTACTATCCATTGGTAGCGCGTTATTGGCACCAACACTCAAGTACCTAATCAACAAGCTCAGCTTGGAATGGCGTATATCCCTAACTAAGCACATTCACACCAAATACTTGAGAAACATGATGTACTACAAGACCGCATACCTAAACACAGATGTTGGCAATCCGTAAGTCGTCACCCATGATGGTCCCGAAAACTAAAAAATAACAGCGATCAATGCATCACACAGGATGTTGAAAAGTTCACTGAAGGCATGTGCAGCTTGTATTCAAACTTGGTCAAGCCCATCGCCGACGTGTTGCTCTACACCTACCAATTGGTCAACATTGCAGGAACCGGAGGTCCATTGGCCATCGTCGGATACACCTCCATCTCCTTCATCTTGATGACCATCTTGAGACCTCCATTCTCCAGCATGACCAGTAAGCTACAAAACATGGAGGGTAAATTCAGATACTGTCACATTCGTACCGCCACCAACGGAGAGAGTATTGCATTCTACGGAGGAGACGAATTAGAAAAGAGCATCGTCGACAACAGCTTCAAGGAACTCTACGACCACAAGAAGAGCTTAGTGAAGGCTCATTTATACTTTGGAATCTTTAACGACTTTTTCGTGTTCAATCTACCTCAATGCGTGTCGTGGTTGATCGCCATGGTACCAGTGTTCTTTGGAAATCTCCAAGGAGCCAACCAAGCAGAACTAGCAAGACAGTTGCGTTACTTGGCAGCCGTCATTAGTCACGAATTCCAAGCCTTGGGAGAAATCATCACTTTGAACACCAGATTGAGCGAAATTGCAGGTTACACCGCTAACGTTTGCAACCTACTCGAGACCATCGACGAAATCGACAAGCACGACGTCGAAAAGAGAGATAAACACTTTGAGCTCGGCGACACGATCAAATTCGAAAATGTCACATTGGTCACTCCTGCAGATGTGGTGCTCGCCAAGCACTTGACCTTTGAAGTCAAGCCAATGCACAATCTATTGGTAACTGGTCCCAACGGAACCGGTAAGAGCAGTTTGTTCAGAATCTTGGGTGGACTGTGGTACATTCAAGAAGGTATCATCAAGAAACCAGGTGGATCTCAATTACAAACCTTCGGGGACATTTACTATGTGCCCCAAAAGCCTTATAACGCTCTGGGAACGTTGAGGGATCAAATCATTTACCCTGAAGCACCAGATAGCACCAGGAGCAGGAACATGACCAACGATGAGTTGATTGGTTTGTTGAAGAGAGTGAGAATCGATTACATTGTCGAGAGAGAAGGTGGATTCGATATTGTGAAGAATTGGGACGATATCTTATCGTTGGGAGAGCAACAACGTTTGGCCATGGCCAGATTGTTCTATCATAGACCAAAGTATGCCATTTTGGACGAGTGCACCAGTGCCGTTAGCGTTGATATTGAGAAGAATTTGTATCAACAATGTAAGGACGAGAACATTACGTGCGTCACTATATCGTTGAGACCTGCACTCAAGCCATACCATACTCATGAGTTGAGCTTTGATGGAGAGGGTGGATGGAAGATTGAGGAAATTACTGAAGACCAATTGTAAAGTGTGATTGTTTTAATCTTGTTCTTCTTCTTCATCTTGTTCATCTTCTGCTTGTTCTTCTTCTTCTTCTTGTGGTTCGTTATCTGGTTCGTAATCTAATCCTCCTTGAATGTAATCGAATCCGTATTCTTCAAAAGTTGATTTTACGAAGCCACTCGTTTGGGAAGGAGTGGGTGCATCCCATAATACTGGCACCTAACCATGCGCTAGTGATTGGATTGTCGCAGGATGTGACATTGACTGCTCCCTTTAATGATCTCTCTTCTCTTTGTTCCTTGGTCTCGTCGAGTTTCTCCTTTTTGGTTTCGTACCATGTTGATTGTTTTCCTTGTTTTTTGACTTGTTTAATTGTGTATAGATTTTGTTGTCCCTTGATCTCTGTTTGGAGTCTTGAATTGAAACCTTCGAATAATGTACTTCCTCCGCATACAACAATGTTTTCACGCATGCGGCTACGTAAATCCATTGCTACTTTTGAAATGGATTCCTTCACTAGATCAACAACTCCTGTTTGTTCATTGCCGATCATGCTTGGGTTGAAGAGAATTTCTGGTATTGTGTATAATTCCTGTTCAAGTGTGATTTGAACTCCATCTGGTAATATGTAATGTTTTTGTTTCTGTTCAGGAAGCAATTCTTGTCCTTCAAAGTCGGGCGAGACGAAACATAACTTTTCTTTGATGTCTCTTGAAATTTGTTTTTCTCCCGAACTCTCCAAGGTGTATCCTTTTTCTGTTAGCATCCGAACAAGATGGTTTGTTAGATCTCTACCACCGGTTCCTATTTGTTGGATGGCGTGCAAATCTACAAAGCCCTCAGCAACTGGCACTGCATTAGCTCCACTGTCACCAACGTCAAGTACGATACCAGTGGTGCGACCACTAGCGTACAAAGACATAAGCTGACCTAATACTAGCTTTACTTTATCAAATCCGAAAGATTCGAAAAGTATTTCATACCACTTTTGTTTACTTACATCAGAGTTGAAAGGTGGTTCTGTGATAAGTGCTGCGTGGTCTTCAGGGAAAATTTGAAGTTCATTATTGAAAGTATGTTTCATGAGCAACTCCATGTCATCCCAATTAGTTACAACACCATGTTCGATAGGACTTCTCATCGCAAGTAATCCGCGTCTACTTTGTGCTTGCTCTCCAACATAGGTATCTCTGCCACCTATGATACCTGAAAGAACCGCTCTCTCCTTGTGCCTTCCAACTAAAGTGGGTATGATGCATCTTGGCTCATCCTCGCCCGAGAATCCTGCCTTGATCAAACCTGCACCAACATCAACAATAACAGGTGGTTGTGACATTGACGTTTGTTTGTAAAGTATAACCTTTTACAATCAAAATGGTTTATAAAGTAACAGGACAAACTTTTTCATTGGTATTTATTGATGGATCTCTGTACATAGTGTTTTATTCTCATAATTATAAGCATTCCAAGATAATCCTATTAGTAATAGTATTCCGTTTGTTGAGGTGAGACTTTTGTCAAGAGTGTATGCCTTTTATATGAACGAATGCTGCATTTGTGATAAGATTGCAAAACGCCATTTCAAGAGTGTATACCCTCTAGATGAACAAGTTCCACGGTACTATAAATACAGAACATGCTATGTAAATAATATATCAAAAAACAGTAACAAGCAGTTTGATACAAGTCTCCCTGTTACTAATACCATACATCTCATTATCCTCAACAACGTCACAAACTGTTTTGATAGAGGATTCTAGGTTGATATGTTTCAGGTAGTCTCTAACAATACGAGGAATTGATGTCATGGATTTCGTGAATTAGAACAAAGTGGTGGGTGATTGTGCGTGTGAGGATTGTTGTTTGTGAGATTTCTGGTTTGTTATAATTCTGACGATATAATAAAATGTCTGGCTTGGAGTCTGATTGCAACATCTATATAAAGTGACAAAGGAGCGCGACAGAATAAATTAACTAAAATATTGATAACTCAAACCACTGTTCTTTATATTACTGGAACTTTCATCTTTTATCACAGTCCTCACCGGAGATGTCAATTACAACATTATTTAAGGCTTCATCAATATCATCCATATTATCAAAGAAGTCGGCATCTGTGGTAGGTAAGCCAGGCAGTAACGCAGCAGGCCAAGGATCGACTATACTGTTGGTCAGAGACAAGGGAGAATCAGCGATACCAGCCTTGCGAAACTCCATGAGGTATTGATCAAATTTACCAGGTTTGAAGTTTGCCAACACTCTATTCTCCCCGGTATAGTCTTTGTCTTGATTTACTACCCTTGGATTTACCCTGCCACTTGTTATTCCCCTATCTCTTCTCTGTAGAGGTCCCTGCATCATAACTACATCTCCTACAGAACGGTTGTTCTTCTTTCTGGCCATAAACACTAGTGTTGACTTTTTATATCCTTTTCGGAGTCTAGTGTGAATTAGACTTGTGGCTAACGCACCAACACTAATTGAGCGGCTGGCTACATCAATTTGTATCACCATGCCTTTTGAATTACCGTTTTCTTTGTGAGAAGCGGGTAGGCTGTTGTAATTTTTCCACATCACCGATTTGAATGGAAAGTCTCTTCTTCTTCTGACACCTTCATGATATGTCACTGTTGCATGGCAACTGCAACATTTAAGAATAAAAATAATATCCTCAAATATTGTATTTGTTCTGAACTGTTTAGTGTAGAAGCATGCTGTGAATACGGAATTCCTGGAGCATGGTACCATGTTTCTTCTGAAAAGATTATGTGTCAAGTCTATTTCGTCATTGTCAATGTCACACGTTATTTCATCATAAATGGTAGTGTTTAGTTCAAAATTATCGTCTGTTGAATCGATCAAAATTGGACTGGTCATTTGCTAAATAATAATATCTAGTATTTCAAACTTTCTTTTGGGTTTGTGGTTACTTAAACTTAATGATATTTTTTTTTTGGGTCAACGGGAAAATGGAAGTAGGTCAACTGTATGGTTGAGTGAACGAGAATTTTCGTGTGAGACACTTCCAAATCAATAGATGGCCAATTCTTTTCTGGCAGTCAACGAGTCAAACCACTCACACAATGCTCATCCTAAAGAAAGGTTTTTTAAAGTATTTTGTTTATTGTCTAAGCATACAAGCAATGGTCAAAAGAATCAAAGCACTTGTGACGCATGCATTTTCCACACTTTTCACACCCATACACTCCTTGCACGGGCAATGTCGTAGCTGCCTCCAATAACACACAACACAGTTGCCTCTTCCTTTCTGAAGCTTCTTACAGCACATTTCAAATTAATAAAAGGTAAACTATTAAGGTAAGAACGTTATGCTTCGTAAAGCACGCCTTTATGCTTAGGATTATAGAAAGCACACATTATTTTTATCAGCCTGCTCAGGTAGCGACTATCGATTGTTAAAAAAATTGGCTCATTCGACGACTTGGGATTAATAGATTACTTGGGTTACGAAGTGAGAAAGAGAGTAAAAACAAATATGGGCTCGTCGCACGGCTCTCACCTCCACATAGCATCGAAAGATATCCAGCGCTTACAAACATTATACAACACCCGGGACAGCAGGGCAAAACAATGTCCAAACAATAACCTGAATCAGGGGAAATACGGTCTAAACCTATGCAGTTACTACTATATGATTAATGTGTTACTACTATATGATAATATATAGAGCGGGTTAACCAACATATTATCCACGCAAACGATAACAAGAAGCCCCGCATAGAAACACCTAATGCATTATAATATAGTGCAGATTAATCCACATACTACAATCCCCATAATCTCTCACAAGTTGCGTGAAGACGATCTTCCAGTCCCCAAATCTTAGTGATGCCGCACTATCACCTACTATCGCCATGTTGATCAATTTATCAATGGATGCATCCGGATCCTTGAAGTAGATTTAATTCCTTTCCTCGAAGAGGTCTAATCTCTTCTCCAACAAAACGATGCGTTCCATGTATTCATTTATTAGAGCGGTTGCTTCTAATTGTAGAATTTTATCTTCGTGAACGGAGACCAGATCCTCCACAATCTGCAGACGTCTGGTAGCATGCCTTGTGCTGACGGAGGGTCTCTTGCACTGGTAGTGGATAATATATCATTCATGTTTGGTTTTGGTTCACAAATTTTGTTGTCAGTGATTACATATAGTTTGTAGCTAGGATGGATATCCCTTCGGAGCATCCTGTTGTCACAGCTTGGCCACCAATATTGCGTCGCCTTCAAGATCCGCCCTAAGAGTAAGAGATAATTATAAATTAGAGATGAAAATTTGATTTTCTATTAAAGAAAAGCATATGAACTTAATCACATGACTTCGGCTGTTGCATATACTAAATTAAGTCGCTTGATTCAGAAGTTACGTGATGATAAGCTTCTTGTTAATCGGTCAAAGTCCTTGATTGTGCCTACTCGCCAAATTGATTATTTGCAGTATAGGTTGGATTTAGAGAGACATCAGATTTTCGGAACCGGTTTGTCTCAACGTATTCGTGATTTACGCTCTGATTTGTTTTCAGTTCCTGTTGACGATCGTTTAGATGCATTAGAACATTTTGCCAGCACATGGCATGCTGATGTGCCTAGTCGGTCACTACGTAGAGAGGTTTGCTCTATTCTGCAGGCTATGCGATCCTCTCTTAAAAGTAACCAAGATTTTGTTGGTTTTAGAGACGCTGCTGTGCGCTTGGTTGATCAATGTTTGTGTATCTCTAACGTGGAGACACACTTAAATTACTACGACAACGTTTGGCTGTGTATACCTAAACGTGGAAATAAAAGTACTTACTGTTATAGTATACTTCTTATACACTTAATAAATGCTTCTACGTTACGTTGAGCGGTCCTGTTGGGACTGCGCCTGCCTGGTGAGCAACTCTCGATGACATCATCATATGCTCCTGTGGTTGACCTGATCACGTTCACAACCCTTTCTTCGGCTCCCAGTATAAGGTTTGGAAACGCTTTAAGGTTTGAAGTAGTTATGAATGAAACTTTCTTGTATTATTTGCAGAACGGAGGCTTGACAAGAACCAATAAAAGCGTTTGCTGTTGTGGTCAGTTCAAAGAATGAAAATGTTGTGATTGGCACTGTAAATTATTTTATGTACATCGATGTTCCTGTTATAAAATGTGTAAAACAAGACAAATCGTCAGTGTACATCATGAATTTTACACATTCAGTACATACAAAATCAAGTTAGTACATCTAGGAGAGCATGGCAATGTAAGATCAATGATGAACAAGATTCCCTGTCGATAATGACTTTGAGTTTAAACAGTACTTCAGGAAATCAAATCTTGATGTGTTATTGGTCGATCAGTCCTTGGAGGCACATATTCTGTTAAGAGATTTACTAAGTATTAATGCTGTAATGTTGTGTAAAAACTATGAAGTGGAAGGGAAATTAAGATTTAAATTGAAAAACCAAAATAACTATTAGTGTTTAAGTTATTTTAGTTTCGTATCTTAACCCAGACAGTTCAAATACAACATAACATGTTTTTCGTTCTAGATGAAGACGTACAAGATGTCTTATCCAAATGCCTGTGCTTTAGAGAACAAATAAAAGGATTCTTCGCTCCTGATATCACTGATAAACAAAGGACCAGTAGCACAGAGAATGATAGCGGGTATACCAATAACGACATTAAGCAACAATTTCAAATTCGAATCAACAAAACCGAGTTTTGTGATGACAACCTTAGTCAATTAGGACTTGCCGCATTCTCATCTTGCTTTTCATACTGCAGACAATTTCTAATCAACTGGATTCAAACACATCAAAATAAAGCAAACATCACAACCTACCTAATGGACGCATTGAATAAATTTACAGATCCCACCTTTTCAGTACTCATAGCAACAGAATACTATAGCCACAGTGACGCTATAAACTACTGCCCACCTCATTTAGATAGTGGATTAATCACTTTATGTGTGTATCCGGAAGAGGGCCTCCAATTGTACAGTGAAGAGAACCAAGCGTGGTTGAACGTTAATGGTCCTAATAAATTTATTTTACTTTTTGGTGAATCTCTCCAACAAATAACAAATGGCATTGCTCGTGCTAATCTTCACAAAGTTTCTAAAACATCAGTCAACAGGCCCTCACTTGTTTTCAAATTTAGAATGGACCCAGCTATACTCGGTCCTCGAAATCTGTATGATTACCAAGCCATCTTAGAAGGAGAGCAAAGAAGTGTATATAATCGTGACGAGTCAAAGATGCCAGTAGATGTGCTAGAGATGGTTTTCTTGTTCCTTCCTTACAATAGTATTTGCACTTGCGAGTTGGTCTCAAAGCACTGGAAAAAAGTGGCTTGTTCGAATTATATATGGAGGGAGCAATATAAAATGTATTATGGAAAAAATGATGTGATATTAATAGTTGTATCTTGGAAAGATTTTTTTATTAATAAAGTTTGCACGAAACCAAAACATGAACTCCTTCACTCACTGTCTAAATGTGTGTTTGGTTTAATAAAAGTCGATCTCAAACTTGTGGTTGTTGGTGACGGTGCAGTTGGAAAGAGCTGCGTAACTCTTGGGTTCGCTTTTAGCAGAATTATCACACATAGGATGACGCCATTTAATAATCACACAGTTTTACTAACAATTGATGATGCTCGTGTGCATTTCACATTGTGGGACATTGCTGGTTCAACACCTTTCAGCAAGCATTCAAGACATTGGCACTACACTGAAACTGATGTGTTTTTGATTTTGTTTTCTGTGGATAATAGAGCCTCCTTTAGAAATGTGAAGACAAAGTGGATGCCCGAACTCAAGAATTATAGCACAGCCCCCGTAATTCTTGTCGGAACTAAAATAGATAAAAGAAAAACCGAGGATTGTGTAGTATTTGGTGAGGGTTTGGAAATGGCGAAGGACATTGGAGCGTTTGGATATTTTGAAGTATCAAGCTTAGACTTCGAAGGTGTAGATCGTCTCTTTCGCTGTGCTGCAAGAGTAGGATTGCACCACTGCATCGACATTCCTTATTTAAGCCGTCAAGTGTAGTTCGACGTCGTTTGGTGAGCTGGGTGAATTTGGCGATGGGACCTTGGTGTATGCAGTATTTTGATTGCTTGGTGATGTTGTCAAGTTCACGGATTGTTTTTCTGTTTGCTTGCCTCCACCACGTACAATGACAACCACGACTATAACAAGGACTACTAACAAGACAATAATAATGACAGCTCCAGCGATTGAACCAATAACAATACCTGCGATCTGACCTCCAGTCAATCCACCATTACTTGCTGGCGTGGCAGAGCTAGTGCGATCGACTTGCACTGCAACATAATCAGTAGTGTGATTACACGAACAAGAAATTCTATCGACCATCACTTGCAAAGTCTTGCATCCATAATTACTATAGTCATTGATCAATGGATTCCAGAATTGACATTCATAGTTGTTGCTCGTGTTGAATTTTCCAGGAATGGTGAACTTTACATCAGACGTCAATGACTTTAAAGAAAAGGCAGCATCGCAGTTTTCACCGAGATGTATCACGAATAAATTTGACGCTACGACTTTGGATGAAGTGTAAATGTTATTTGGCAAGGACATTGCTTTGAAATCGAGAGCAGAGCTACTGCTTCCTAATCCACCAGCGTTAGTAGGAACGATCAATTGTGCAACGTTAGTGCTGTTACCGATAGTAGTTCCATCGGATCCAACGTTAAATGAGTAACCTTTGGCAACCAAAACCTTAATAGTAGAACCAATCACTGCTGGTGCATCACCAGGGCTCATTCCATAAGCAATTCCATCCATCACATTACAAGCAGAGTTGTAAGCCTTTTTAGCTAGCGATACGCTTTGAGCAACCGAACGACTACTTCCAGAGAAGGTACTTGTGGTGGTCAAACTGTTTACAACATCAAGAATGATAGAGCTAGTATCGAGCGACAGGAGACCTTTAGAAATGGACAACATGCTTTGGATGTTATCCATGGCGTCGGATCTAGCATCAGTGGTTACTGTATCAGGATTACTCACAATAGCTCCAATATTGGTTATAGTACTACCGACCGAAGAATCCAAAGCAATAGCAGCAGCGCTTCCTTGAGTAACGTTTGCTGGAATGAATTTAAATGCATTTGAAACGAGCATAAGAGCACTAGTGATGAACGTCTGCTGAGCTTGTAATTCCGCAGCGGTGAATCCACAATCAGATCCAGTAAATCCACTATTGCAAGTGCACTTTCCACTACTACAGCTTCCACGATTAAAGCAATCATTTGGACATGCTCGAGTTGATGAACTACCAGATACACCTTGTTGAGCAGCGACGTTTCGTCTAGCTTCGTTAATCAACGTCACGGCAGCTGATATCAAATTAATAATAGCAGGAGTAGGTGCAGAAGTGAGAGGTGCGTTATTGATTTGATCAGCAAAGTAAGAGGTCACTGCTGTGCTGTTTGTGTTGTTGGCGGCACTACCTATACCAGGGATCACGATCGCACCAACATTAAAAGTAGTCGAATTGGATGCACTGTAGCCCAATCCATTACGAACAACCACCACAAAAGTAATACTACCACTTCCAGCAATATAAGGAATGCTGATGGTTACCGATGTGTTGGATGAAGCTGGGTTTAAAATCTTCGGAGGTCCATTGTAAACGTAACTGTACTCATAGGTCAACGACGAAGAAGTATCGCCGATTATTGGATCAGAGTCACTAAAGCCGACTGAAGTAGCTACGATGCTTGATAATGGTGCTCCTGTAGATGCACTCAATGATAAACTTCCAGCGACTATTCTATTATTTACGTACGAAACTGAAATGGCATTGCTACCAGGGTTATTTGATGTTGAAATCTTGACGACACAATTAATGCCGTAGATACCAGCTACAAGAGTATTCGCTGGTATATACAACGTAGCTTTATCGATTGCAACGCTCGAAGGTAAGCTTGTAGAAGTACCATCTGATTGTAAAACTGTCCACGAGTAGGTCGCTCGAGATGGTTCGTATGAGGAGCTCACTGGCACTGCAGTTAAACTCAAACCAGAAGATACAGAAATACTTCCTGACTTTACGCCTGTGATAATGAACACTGGAACTGCTCCATCAACTACGATCAATGTAATTTCGGCGTAAACGTTCATTGTCGTTGATTTTAGGGTAACTCGTACGATGAAAGTTCCTGCAATCTTTGACGAAACTGTTTGAGTGAGAGAGTTGGTAACAAAATTGAATGGACAATTATCGGGAGTTGTGCATGCCCAGGTGGTATTTGCTCCCGATGGTACATCAGTGACTGTTGCTTTTAAATTGATAGTAGATCCAACGGATGTTGTGATTTTACTTCCTTGATCAATTTTGATGGATGGTGCTCTTGGTGGAATAAATGATGTAGGTACTGGTGTTGATGTGGGTACTCTGGTGGAAGTAGGTGCTGCAGTAGATGTTGAATCGGGTACTGCAGTAGATGTGAACATTGGAGTCAAAGTAGATGCAGTAGATGTTGAATCAGGTACTGTAGTAGATGTAGAGGTAGGAGTAGGCGTTGGAGTAGGTGTAGGTGTTGAAGTTACGATGGTTGTATAATTTGTGGTGACTGCTCTGATGCGATCGTTATATGTATCTGCAACATAAACAACATTATTGGCATTATCTTGTGCCACAGAAGTAGGATAGAACAACAAGGCAGCATCCGCCGCAGCCGGTCCACCATCACCACCAAAACCTTGCGCACCATTACTACCACCAGCAAATTTATAAATATTTCCATTAGATCGATCAATCACTCTAATTCTATGATTATCATACTGTGCAATAAAGATTAGATTATTAAAACTATCCACAGAGATTCCATAAGGTTTAGAAACAGGTGCATTAAGAGCAGGTCGAGTGTCACCGAAATTACCTGCATAAGTAGTTCCAGCAACCAACGATATAGCACCACTCGATCGGTCGACTACTCTGATTACATTATTATCTGAATCTGCAACGTAAACTAAATTTCTAGGAACGTCTACTGCGACGCCCAAAGGACCTTTCAAATTGGCACTCGTAGCATTACCGCCATCTCCACTATAACCACCGGTCCCCGTACCAGCGAAAGTGTTGATCGCACCGGTCAATCGATCAACCACTCTGATGCGATGATTGGTACTATCTGCAATATAAACGAGATTGTTAGCACTGTCTACTGAAAGTCCATATGGATATCCTAGTTTGGCACTCGTAGCATTACCACCATCTCCGGTGCTACCTGCTACACCCGTACCAGCAAACGTAGAAATGTTACCAGTTAATGTATTTACTACTCTGACTCGAAAGTTATCAGAATCTGAAATGTAGACCAGGTTGTTGGAACTATCGACTGCTAGTCCGTAGGGTCTGGTGATTTGAGCTCTGGTGGCTGCTCCTCCGTCCCCACTGTAACCACTGGTGCCCGTACCAGCGAACGTGTTGATGATGCCGCTGGTTCTGTTGATAACTCTGACGCGATTATTGTCAATGTCTGCAACGTAGATGAGATTATTGCCAGCGTCGACGGCGATCGAACCTGGATGATTGAGTTGGGCTGTATTAGCAGGTATGTTGTCGCCGTTGTATGTTAATAAACCTGTTCCGACGACGGTGGACATGGCGTTGCTGGTGACGTTGACTGCTCTAACGCGGTAGTTCAAGTATTCTGCAATGTAAACGAATCCATTCACGTTGTCGACTGCAACAGCAGTAGGTCTGTTGATTTTGAAATTTTTGGCGGCACCTTCTCCGTTGTAACCGGCTTGGCCCGATCCAGCAAATGTGTTGATGATGCCAGTCAACCGATTGACTACTCTGACGCGGTGGTTGGATGAATCTCCAATGTAAACGAGATTTCTAGTATTGTCGATGGCAATACCATTTGGCTGCCATAATGTTGTTTTTGTGGCTTGGACACCATCTGAAGTGAATTGTGGGTATTGGTTTCCGGCAAATGTTGTGATAATTCCACTCGTACGATTTACTACTCTCACACGATTGTCTGTTGTATCTGAAATGTACACGAGGTTGTTGTCGGTGTCCACGGCGAGTTTGCTAAGACTGAGCATGGATCCTAATGTAGCATCACCGCCATCTCCGTCACCACTAAGTTGACCATTTAGAGCAAATGTGGTGATGATTTTAGTTGTCGTGTCTACTACTCTGACGCGCAAGTTTCCAGCATCTGCAATGTAAACTAGATTATTGGTAGCGTCGACTGCAACAGCACTAGGATTACTTAATCGCGCGCTTGTGGCAAGACCGCCGTCTCCGGCAAAACCACGCGCGTTCGACCCGGCAAATGTGGTGATGATACCTGTTTTCCTGTCCACCACTCTGATGCGATTATTGTTTGAGTCTGCAATGTAAACTAGATTGTTGGTAGTGTCGACTGCAATACCGAAAGCACTATTTATGGTGGCTTTGTTAGCTGCGGCACCATCTCCACTAAAACCTTGAACTCCTGTTCCGGCGACAGTTGTTACGATACCACTGGAAACGTTCAAAACTTGAAGTCTGTTATAATTGGTGAGTATGTAACAGAGATTGCGGATGCCGTCATAAGCGAGGTCAGTAGGTTGTACTTCAGATACTACTCCTTGTATGTTCTCCCCTATGTAGCCTTTGAGTCCCGTCCCTGCAATGGTGCTAATGATGGAGCCACCATTATCTATGGCTGCAAAGAGCAAACAACAGAGCGTGAGTAACAGCAAGAGTACTGGGCAAATTGTTTTCATTTTGTGTTAAATTCGAGGGCTTCTATTTGGCTAAGAGTAATACAAATTAAGAATGATTTTTAACGAGTTGGGAACGTCTTCTGATGTCGCTGATGCCTTAAATTAAGGCTCCAAAAAGTGTTAGTAAATTCCCCCAGTAAAGCAACTCATATAAATAGTGTGATTGCGATTGATTTCAAACAATTTAAAGAAGTCCGTAAGCGCTTGCACGTTGGGGAAATTATATGAACTAATTGACAAAATTTATGTGCTTTGGTGAAATGTGGCAACACAAAACCAAAATGACTGGGCTTTATTTTAGTTTGAATCGTGACCGATCAATTGATAAGTTGATCACACCCTTTAGTAGTATGGATGAGAATCGAATGGTTAGTTTCATTTGTTTGAAATCTTGCATATATAATATCAATTGGTATCCTTACAATTGTAATATGCCATTGAAACATGCCATGATGACTAGTTGTTGATCATCTTCATCATGTATGAAGTGATGTGATTTGATTTAATCTTGTAAAAAGTGAACATGCATTTTGTTGTTGACTATCAAGAATGTCAATACTTGATGTCATGGACGTATTGTCCATAATAGTAATGTACTTGGACACTCCCACATGGATCAAATTCAGCTACACTTGCCAGTTAGCGAACAGTTTCAAACACAATCAACAATTAATGGATAACAAAGAGATGAGAATTAAAAATCTTGAAGTTTATTATCAAACATTTTCGCCTCCAAAGAAAAGACTTTTTGACATATTCAAAAAACAACATAAGAAGAAAGCTATTCAATACAACACAACATTAAAAGAGATCGACGTTCCAATTACTCCACTTTTATTTATTCGTAGTCTCGACCTGTCGTATAATTTTACAAGAACTAGAGTTAGAATTCTACAAGATTCATCAATAATAAATTTAAATGTCAGCGGGTGCTACTACCTTGATTGTAGCGACCTCTCTTGCTTGACTCAACTAGAATCTTTAAAAGCCGATGGCACTTGCGTTACCGATGCGGTACTTTCCACATTAACAAACCTAAGGAAGTTGAGTGTTTCGGCATGTAGAGACGTTACTTGCGACACCTTTCTTCACATGTCAAAACTACAGGATCTTAACATTAGTTTCTGTCAAGGAATAACAGATAAAGGTTTTGAAAATTTATCAAACATTACCAAACTAAACATGTCTGGCTGTGTGTTGGTTTCTAATGAATCGTTAGAGTTTATTAAGAATGTCCGTGTTTTGAGTTTAAGACAATGTAAGCAGATTACCGACGTGGGATTATGTCATTTAAGCAAAGTTGTTGACTTGAATATTGCTGGCTGCAATCTCGTAACTGATGTAGGGATTTGTAATCTTGATAGTGTGAAAACATTAATTCTTGATGGGTGTGGGAAGTTGACGGATAAGGCGCTTTCTCCTCTGGGTGGCGTTAGAAGGTTAAGTGTCAGGAACTGTGTGAGATTGACCGATGCATGTCTTGACCATCTCCACTGCATCCAATTTCTTGATGTCAGTGACTGTTATCAAATATCCCAAAAGTCACTAAGCAAGCTTTCCTTTTGTAGTGTTACCAAAAAATGTTGAATTTATTAGCTTCTCAATCATGTATTACTAGAAATAAAGTGTTTGATTGTTGACAAAAGTTTCTCTTCAATATTCGCTTCCGTTTTTGCCTTACCTTGTTACTTTTCTTCTTCGTCGCATTATGATAATACACATATTTGTACTCCATCAATATATCCTTTCTTCTTTGTGTGGCCATTATGACGATAAACCACTAATTTACCTTGATTTGAGTAGGTTAAATTCTACCACTAATGATTTTTGTTTTTGTTTCTTCGTTATCTATTCTTTGAGCTGCATATGATGTTGAACCACCATCTACAAACTCATATTCATTTTGTGTGGCGTTTCATTGTTGAGCGCTATATTGTAATTATCACTTTGAATTGATGAGCAAGGCCTCTAGAATACCAGTTACGATGATCCTAATTTAGTACCCGAATAAACGTTCAGTACTCAAACAAATTTACCCAAAAACCGACATGGTGGAAATCATTGATAAAAAATTACCAAAATGCTTTGGATCACAATGTCCATTAGAAAAGTTTATGACAATATTGTCATAAAAACTACCCTGAGTAGTACAAAAGAACACCAATTACGGGTATGATTTAATCATCAACATGTTAGAGAAAACATTCGTTGATCCGCGAGGAACTCAGATAATCAAAACACAAAACAGTGGTCTCGAAAGCAAAAAATTCAAAAAAGACGTGAGATCAACAATGGCAAAACATTCAAACCAACTTCGACTTTGAAAACCAGCCAAATTTATCCTCCACGACACGGATAAATTAAATTACCTAAATTGCTGTGACGTGAGGGATCTAATCAAAGGAAACGTTAGCGACTCGGACGGTATAATGAAGAAAAATCATCTACACATAACTTGATGCTCAACAAGTACCAAGTGCCATAAAAATACCTTATGTTTATAATATGCTACATCAGAGTAATCACAACCTTCTTCAATTCCATAAAAAACACAATAAAGTGATGATTCTAATTTGTAAAGTATTTAATCCTTCCAACATAAGTCATTATGTCAAATTTGACGTTTGTCATATTGGAACCAGAATACAAAAAAAATGCACCCATATAACGGACATTATGCGGACGCTCCCTTCATCCCACCACGATACCAACCACTTGAACCACAGGCACCCCCAGTGTATTATGGAGCTATGGACCCCGCAGCTGGACAATACAATGCTTGGCCCTCAAATTACAACTACAATGGACCCTCCTTTCCACAACCAATGTCCAATAATCAAATGCAAGGATGGCAAAACCCAAACCTCAATTTACATCAACCTGGTTATGAACAATATCACCAACCACAAACAAACATGCAACCGCACATGATGAACAATTTAGGACATCACAATCAACTCCAACAAAATCATCAACGTTTTGCACAACAGCAACAACAAGTACCTTTACAAAATCATCAATCAGTTGCAACCTACAACCAACAGCAAGTCAATGCTCGTCCACTTGCTCCCATGTATAACCCAACATCAAATCAGGGAGCACCAAATAACAATTATATTCACTTACAGCAACAAGCACCTTCACACCAACCAATTATAACTCGTAATCAACAACAAACTGATGTTCGCCCAACTGCACCTGCATGTGATTCAACATTAACAAATCAAGGAGCTACAGTTCCTATCCCACCAGCAGCAACTCAGAGCCAACAAACTATCCCAACTGCTCCTTTATATGAGCCAACAGTATCAAATCAAGGAGACCCAGATAACAATCACACACAAGTGCATCAAGAAATAAGAGACCTCCCATCTAATCAAATACATTTAACAGAGTCCACCCAACAACTTGTTGAACAGACTAGAGAATCACTTTTACCAGAGGATAACATTATCGAGAAACCTAACACTGTTGAAGTAGTCAAGACTAACGAAGATAACATCAACCTATCCCATTCACAACCAGAGATGGAGAGTGTAGTTGGCGATCATTCGAATTCAAGCGTCCATCAAACTCCTAATGTAGACTTATCACATCCAGTCAATTCGTTCGACTCTAGTAATATTAACATTTCATCACCTCCTCCATTTATTGAAAACCTATCAAAGTCACTTCCCTCCTCAAATCCAACCGTCGCAGACCTATCATCACAATCCGATCACAACAAACCGAAACAAAAACCAATATTCGATATGCTTGCTCCCATGAGAGAACAACTAGAAAGACTCAATCAAAAATAAACATACTTTACAATATTTTTTTAAAAAACACTTTTATTAATTATTGCCAACAAGCATTCCATGTACCTTGTTTCCCATTTCCTTCACATCACTAATCGGACCATCGCTCAACTGTAGCAATGTATCTCCATTACTAAAAACGCTCCTCCACAATTTGTTTAATTGTGGCAAATTCACATAACGGTTCACATTACAAAAAACAAATAAACCCTTACAACGTCTGGTCAACACTTTATTAACATGGCCCAATTGGTGATAACTATCCACCAACGACACCAATCCATATTCAAAGCTAGTGGCTTGATATAAGCACTTGACACGTGGTGATGCGTCCATTTCAAATGTGACCCCAACACATCTCCTGTTGATGATTTGTCGAATCAATTCACATTGTGATGCATTAGGTGACAAGATGCAAATTTGATCCGATCGGTAACCGGTCAACCTCATATACATGTAAACGGCAACCAAGTACTCTGCCTCTCCAATGTTGATGGCGTCCTGTCCCACTTTCAAATTCTCCGTTCCCAAATAAGATTCCACGTGGACACATTGTGAGTGGTACTTGAATCCAGGAAAATGTTGATTTGCATTTTCTTCGATCGTCGAATCAGTCAACTCGTGTACATTTCTTGATAATTGTAATTGACACGCACGATGGAATAAAGTGTGATCGGCGTGACAGAAATGTGACAGTGTGGAATTTGTAAACAACGAATGTGATTTTTCATCTCCGATCAAAATCACTCGGTTGACTTTGTCGGGGAATAAAGTATCGCGTTGACCGACTCCATCTGCATTGTCCACAATGATGGTTCCGAATTGATTCATTTCCAATGTGGTCAACCGTCTCGCGCGGGAACATGTTGCAATCACAATTCTAGATTGTTGTAACACCAGCGTCTGTCTATCCTTATCAGTTCTTATCATTTCATATGGTCTATATTTGGATAATTTTTCGAACAATTGTAAAATCTCGGGTTGACCGTTCGATCTATTTTTAATAAAACTGGTATAAAAATATTGTGCACCTTCACAACCCACTCCAACGTATTGCGAAGCCTTCATTTCGTTAGCGAGTTGATTCACTTTTTGTAACAAATCCAATCGATCTTGTAATTTGAATTGGAGACGCCCATGAGCAGTGTAATTGGAAATTAAATCAGATTGACGATCTTCTTCGGATATGGGCAAACAAACCACATCGTCGTCGTGTGAATGGTCGAAAATCTTTAAAATGGATTCCAAACAATCGTCGTCGTCGGGCACTATAATTAGAACTCGATCTAATAATAAATGTGCAATTTCACAAACGAGCGTAGACTTTCCTGTGCCTGGTAATCCTTTGATGACATGTAGTCCGTTCTTTCCGCAACATTCCGAAATGATTTGTAATTGACTCGATGTGAGATGTTGATTCAAATTTGCATTTGCATCGGATGGGATGGTCATTTCGACATCTTGTTGAGAATCATCAGGTTCTCCCATTTCTTGTCCAAATCCCAAATAAACATCTCTCAGCCACGAAGGAGCAGAAAACAAATTTGCAGATGGAGGCAAAATCCACTCGTTTGGAATTTTGATGCACAAATTCACCGATTCGTAAATTTCGGATCCATCCAGAATGAATTGATGTGGATCCAATTCCAAAATCAATTTTCGATTGGTATCAGAAATTTCGAAATCCATCATGTCATTTTTCAATGTGGTCAACGTTCCGCTTTCATCTTGTGTCCTCACTACTCTTGCTATCCTGATGGTCTCCACTCCATATCTTTCGCAAAAAGGTAATTTCAAATCCGGTTGTTGGTTGACTCGAAGTGACGTGTTGACCGTTACAAGAGCGACTTGACACGATTCCCAAATACCTTCCACCGTGTATTGAGCTTGAACGCTAGAAGGAACCAATTCGCCCATTCGCAAATCGCTCATGTGTAACATTTTGAAATCATTACATGGCATGGCATCGACATGAGTGTTTGTGAATTTGGTAACGTTCGTAGCGGGATTCACTCTCGGATTCAACGATATGATTACATTTTCGATCCTTCTTCTTAATTGTGATAATTGTTCCATTCGATCATGTTGATAAACGCGCGTCAGGTAATCTTGCATGCAAACGTATTGTAATGTGTTTTTCCATAATGGATATGATTTTCCATCATATGTGGTGGGGACGTTATTCCATAAATGTGTTTGTGTTGGTAACGTGGAATCGGGTGCGTGCTGATCGGGCTTGGCATACGTTGCGACTAGTAATTTGATCAAGAATGGTTTGGATGAGTGAGTGGTGTCATCATGTAACAAGTCAAGTTTTTTGCACAAGTCGGTTAGTTGATAAAGTTCCAACTTGTTGAACCACGTTTCCAAATTACTCCTTGTTGATAAGCTCTTCATGTTGGCCATACTTAATTGTTCTAACGGCTGTGTGAAATGTTGAAAGGCCACCCTCTGAGAAATGTTAGTATTAAGGAAACGAAAATGTTACTTGAAGTGAATGTAACTTGATGGAATGAAGGTCCATTATATCAGAGCTGTGTCCTGTTCTTTCATCTACTTGATAGCTCATTAATTGTTGAATTAATGCCTTGTAGGGTTCATTTGAGAAGTCGTCAAGATGAGTCAAAAGGTGTTGATCGTCCAATAAAACTCTTAGGAACTTTCTTGTAGCTGATTGACTCAGAAGAGTCGCTAGGAACTCCATCACTCTCACAGTGTATTCATTCGTTAATGGATCATCATCTGTCTGGTTGGATATGGTTCCGAGGAATTGTTTAATTAATGTAGGAAGGAATGTCTTTGCTGGTTTAATGCTTTCATCTTGGGCTTTGCTTTGTAAGCGCGTCCATGACTTTGCCAATCTCTTATCTCGGCTTAATTCCATTTTCAACCTATGTTTTTAAAAAGTGAAACAAAAGTACGGGGCTTACTTACCTATTTGGACTAAGTGCAAAATAAAGTGGAAGCGATACGGCTTTTAAACAATTGTCCCTGACTACATTGTTATATAATGACTCGTAACAATGTGTCAAAAAGATAACCACGGTTGTACAATCTGTAATGTTCTCGCAATCTTGATAAGTACTCAAAAGAAAATCAAACAGCTTTGAGAATTTCTCTTTGGATTGCTGATCCTCAAGTAAATCATCTAACAATTAAAATTTTTCGAGGGAACAAGGGCATACCAAAAAAACTGTACGTGAACCCACGCGTAAATTTCCTGTTTACAAGTAAAGTAAAGAGAACAATCTCATCCCAAGTATTTGTATCACGCGTTTTGATGAAATTCCAATAAAAACTAACGCGTTATTAGAAGCTCGGTAATGCATGTTATTTACTTCTCTAGAAAGCAATTCGACTCCAACTGCGATAAATCCACTTTGTCCTCATTGTTTCTGTTGTTTATTATTTCTTGAACAGAATTAGCATCAATTTGATGGATTATACTGGGATCCGTCAAAGCCTTATCCATGTTCACTTTGTATGTTGAATACTTTGTTACAATCAACCCCAAAGACGTTTTGCATGCATTACAAACTTGATGAGAGATTGGCTTACGTAGCATATAAAGGTGTGGTTCTCTTTGTTCTCGATTGTTGTCACTCAGCGGCTGCAAGAGCAGCGCCAGAGTACCAAAAACACTTTATTTGCTCAGCGAATGAGTACGCCGTAGCAGATTCATAGGAAGGAAAAGAAGTGAGGTGACATGTAGTGAAATTTTTCGCAATGGAAATTAAGCGTGCTTCATGATTCAAAGTATCAAGCCATAATCAGCAAAAAAGGAGTACCCTAAAAAGATTTTATTTAGAGCATCCTCTAATTTCGTCTTTCACTTTAATCTGAAGATATATGCTAGATTAAATAATTCAATCTTCATCCCCAACTTTTTATTTTACAAGACTTGTTCTTCATAAAACAGACAATTCATGTTTCGAAACATTTTTATTTAAAAATATTTTTTAGTAGCCGAACATTTGTGTCAACGTGCCTTCCCGGACCTCTTCCTGTTTCGAGCTATAGAATCAAATAACCCTTTTTGTGAATTATTGTGTTAGTGCGTCATCCAATTCATATTTATTAGCGTTGCCGTCGATCGGTGATTGCCGCAATTATTTTTTGTAATTCAGATCCTCGGAAAATTGATGCATAAGGTAATTGGAAACCACTCCTCAGGGCATTCTTTCAATAAAACGTCGCGAAGATGAGTAAAAAGGTGAAGAGGTGAGAATAGATATATAACTTATTAATTTTCTTGTAGAACTAGTGGAGGCATGGTGGAAAACGTGAAAGTTGTAAACCATGACAGCCAAGATAGCGAGGATACACATCAAACAGTTTCAAGTAAATCAACTTTAGGTGTATCTGGGAGTACATATATCACCGCCCAACAAGACGAAAATGGTATATTAGAATTAGAGGAAGTAAAAGAAGATGAGAAGAAATTCATTGGGGACAAAAATAGGTGCGAAAATGGCCTTGCATTCTCAGGTAATTTTGTATACCAACAGGTGCTCAAACTAATCATAGGTGGTGGAATAAGGTCTGCAACATTCGCTGTCGGGGTTCTACAACATTTAGCCAAAGCGGGGATGCTCGAAAAGTTCGGATACATTAGTTCCGTGAGTGGTGGTGGTTTTACGGTATCATCGTTCTTCACACATTTGAATGGAATGACTAATAAACCATATACAGACATCATGAAGGCACAAATGTATAGAATGAGGAAAAACATTGACTACCTCACCGGAGACATTATCAGCATGGCTTACTTTCTGCTAGCTGTTGTTTTTGGTGTCCTGCACAATGTAGTTTTTGTATTGTCTCTATTTTTTATTTTGGCATCTATTATCTACTCGGGCTACAGACCCGTCACAATCAATAAAAGCGGTTATTTCATGCCAACAGACCCTAATGGCAGAAATTGTACCCCAACTGTGGATAGTAATTCTTTGTTAACGTGTCGTCAATATGCCATGAGCAACCTCAAATATACCTATTTCACACCATTGTTTAATTTTATGGGTTTTTATGACCTAGAGTTCTACATTTCTAATGGAAACTACACCGAACTCAGTGCTGATGACCTCTGGCTTGTAAAAGCAATTGGAGTTCTTACAGTATCCTTTTTAATGTTGGGTGCTATTGTCGTCCTGTATGCTAGTCTGGGAAAGCGCTCAATATTTAAAAAAATAACAAATGTGTTATTTGAGAGAGGTGAACCTGAGTTTTGGGTACATAATTGGATTTGTGAAATTTTAAAAAAGTCATCTCATGGTTTATTTTTTGTCTTGTCATGTGCACCTGTTATTACAGCGCTAGTGGCTCTTTGTAAACTCATGATTTATGTAATTGGTAGATACGTAACATCTTCGGTTATATCATCAGTGGCAGTCAGTCAGGTTGTAATCGTGATCGGATCTGTAGCGAGTTTACTGAAGAATCAAATTGGTGTAATTTCATCCCTCCCACTCCGCTTAATCGTTTTTGTCACAATGTGCATCTTGCCTCTAGTTTTATTATCTACCTTATCGATGTTTTGTGTATGGTTCTTAAGACAGGAAACTTTCATCTCTCAAGTTGAACTCTTTTCCTGGTGTTATTGCTTGGTGGAGGCATTGCTTTTTGAACATTTTAGTTGTGCACTACATGACATGTATCGTACGAACATTATGAGATCCTTCTTTTACAGAGGACAGGACGTTGACCTAAGCGATTTGGGTGTCAAGAACAAACATAGATTTTTGTATCTTGCTAATACTTGTTTAAATAACTATTCCGCCATGAATGATAAATTTCCAAGAACATATCATTCTTTTACAATGTCTCAACTACATCACGGAAGTGTGGTGACAGGATATACAAGAACAAAGAAAGTAAATACCACAACAAGTACAGCAATGAGTGTTTCTGGTGCAGCCTTATCAATTAACCTCGGAAATATTGACAAGTCATATTCTTCTTTATTTTTTAGATTTACATTTTCTACATTATCTCTAAATCTTGCATCATGGGTGCAAGTCTATTCTGTCAATTTTCTTTCATTCCTATCAACTGCGGCATTTGCACTAAACTTCGTGATATCCGTCACTACATTCTACTTTTTCTTATCAGGACGGTATGACAATGTTCTGCATCCATTGCTGCAGTTATTTATATTAATTCAATTACTCTGGCCTGTGGTAACATCGCTAATAATTGAAGTGGTTTTCTTTGTTTATATTCTTATCGATAATCTGCTCCATAATGTGAAAGGAAAACTCTACATCGATCAGAACAGTTGGTTTGCAATGATTAGAAGATGGCCTATGAACGATTTACCTATTTGGAGAAGTCTCACTCAAGTATTTGGTGTTCGTGAGGTGAGAAGTGTTCGCAACGTAAGTTTTTTTGAAACTAATGGTTGACTAAACATCAAGGTGTTCCTGTCTGATGGAGGTCACTTTGACAATATGGGAATCTATCCTCTCCTTCAACGCCGAGTTAAGAACATATTATGCTTTGATGGGTCGGAAGATAAGTACTATACGCTTACCGATTTGTATGCAACTTTGGCAATGGCAAAGCGTGATGGATTAATTAAGGCGGTCACAGGAAAACCTTTTGACAAACCTGGACATTATCAAGTGGATCTTTTTGAGCCCATTCTTCCATCAGCTGAGGAGGGAAGACATCTAAAAATAACAAATGGTAATCACATGAAGTTTAAAGTAATTTATAGCTATCATCCTTACGCTGAGGGAACAATTACTTTTGCAAAAACGACTTTGATGGGGGAAGAAGGTTTCATGGTAAAACTTGTTGCACTGGGTGATAAAGTGTTCCCTAATTTGACCACAATTGACCAATGGTTCGACGTAAACACGTTTGATTCATACAGACTTCTTGGTAAGTTTGTCTCAAAATGTGCTGCTTCTACATTCTTCGCGACGGACGAGAAGACTAAAACCAACGAATAAACATCTTACTTTTATGAAATTATAGGTTTAAATCAATCTCATTGTATACTGTTTTGTGAACAAAAAAGCATTGTTTCCTCTCCTACCTAAAGAACCATAGTTGCAAATATTTTATATAACCTGGAATTATTAATCTATTAATCTATCTTTAGAAGCGACATTTTTCGAACTTTGGTTGTTTATTCTTTCAAAATATTTGCCGCCGTAACTTGTTGTAACTTGGATGTCAGACCACAGGTACAGCAACGTCGAATCTGACAACGATGAAGGCGATAAATATGAACTGGATGATATGTTAGACAGCAACATATACAACGACTCTGATGGCGACGACGAGATAGAACCGCTAAATTTAAAGTCTGCGAGGAGGCAAAAAGACGACGATAGCGAATTTGAAGTTCGCAACGATAACAAGTCTAATAAAAAACCAACACATGAGGAAAGTGGTAATGAGGACTTGAGTGATGATGAAGAGTTTGAAGTACAAACAGAGCACACATCGCATACTCCTAGAAAACACAATCAGCATCTTGATCTATCGCCTCCAAGACACATTGAGGATTTATTAAACGAAGAGAGAGACTTATCAGCACGTCATAGGAAATCAAACAGGCCTACAAGCGCGAAATCTCGACCTAGCCCACCTTCTTCAAGACCAGGCTCTGCTTCTAGACCTTTAACTTCATCGTCTCTGCGAAATAAACTTCAACTTCCGTCGAAGAACATACCTCCACCAATACCGGACAGACTTCCAATCGCTAGTTCTAGAAGTAGTAGTAGTGCTATGATAAAACAAAACTCAAGCCCAAAACACAAACAAGTGGTCGATGCTTATCTATCGAATGTAAACAAAAACATGGTGAGGAGAAAAATTCCTAAGAAATTTCATAAAGATCCTGAGGGGATGTACATGGATTTGCAACAGCTGAAAACACAAATTTCTGGCTTAAAAGAGGAAAATACCAAACTGAAAACACAATTACACATGTCCGAAGCTAAGAAAACAAAAAAACAGAAGCAAATAGAGGAGTTACTTCGTGCCCATTCACTTGTCGAGACTAAAGGAACGCATTATGAGAATTTGTTCAAAGAAGTTAACGTAAGACATGCATGGATTACCTTAAACTAAACAACTATAGCTGATGAAAAATCTTAAAAACCGAGTTAGAGAATTGGAAAAACTTCTTTTAGATAAAAATGACGAGTTCCAAAAGATTAAATTAGACAGTAGATATACTCGTGTCAGAGAGTTGGAGACCGAGTTGAAGGCCTATTACACTGAATCGCGAAGACTACAAAAAGTGGTAGAACAGTATCAAACCCAATCACAATACATGCATGATGACGAGGAAATGGGTAAAATGAAGGAACAAAATCTCAAGTTGAGAGAACTAGTTGTGAAAATGAGACAAGTGCAGGACTACTACAAAGACCAAAACAATATGCTGATTTCAAAAAATAACAGTCTTCAAAATGAATTCAGTGCGAAAGAACAAGAGGCAAGAAAAAGCCCTCCTCTTAACCAGTATAAAATCCAAGCAGCAAAACTAGAGAAGGATATTGAGGAAATACAAATACAAAAAGAGGATTTAGAACGTCTGCTGAAAGATACTAATTTGAATCTTGAGGACCTAACAATAGAAAAGAAGATGTTGCAGTCAAACTATGATAAATCTCAAGCGCTGATACAGGAACAGCAAAACAACTTACTGTCCTTAAAACAAAATGTTTCATCTCTCACTCAGACTTGCACTTCCAAAGAATCTGAAATACAAACACATCAGAAGAATTTTAAGGAATTGGAAGCCAAACTCAACAGCACCGCTGCTGATTTGGACAAGGAGCGTTCATTAAAATCAGCGACTGAGGATAAGCAAAAGAATTCTGCTAAGGATATAGAAAGCAAACAAAAAGAGATTGATGGTTACAAGTCCCAGATGGAATTATTTAGCAAAACTGTTCGTTCTCTAGAGGAGAACCAAGCAAATCTGACTGAAGCTAACCACGTCTTAGTGGAGAAGGTTAAAAAGCTAAAAGAACAGCTAGATGAAGAACAGAAATCTAACCAAGAGCAAAATAAAAAACATCAAGAAGAGAAGAGAGCTATGGAGCAAAAGCTTTTAATAGAGCAAAAAAAGCAACAAGAATCAAAACCAGAACCAGCTCAAGATAAGAACAATAAATCCTCCAATCCACCACCGAAGACAAGCTCTACAGTTAAGAGCTCTCAAGAGGAGGACGACCATTTTGAAGTTCATTCTGATTATAAAAATATCTCTAAAAAAGAAGAGAAATCGAGCGCTAAACCACCTTCAAACAACCAACCTACTAAGGTCGAGGAGGTCAAAACTCAACCAAAACAGGAAGAGAAGAAACCATCTCAGCCAGTTAACGAAGTCAAAACCGAAGAGAAAAAAGAACCGGTCAAAGTAGAGGAAAAGAAACAACCACAGTCTAATGAGCAGCCTAAAGTTGAAGAGAAGAAGCAGCCTCAAACTGCTCCTAATACCCCTCAAGATAAGAAACAATCCCAGCCCAACCCAGAGCAGCCCAAGGTAGAGGAGAAGAAACCAGTTAACACCCAAGAGAATAAAAAGAGTGATGATAAGACACAACCCTCTAAAACTCCAGAGAAGCAATCTGTACAGGTTGAATCGAAACAACAATCCGCTCAACCAACAACAAGCACAGAGGTAAAGGCAGAATCGAAAAAACCAAACAATGAACAGACTAAAGTGGAGGAAAAGAAACAACCGCAGTCTAATGAGCAACCTAAAGCGGAAGAGAAGAAGCAACCACAACCTAACGTAGAGCAGATAAAGGAGGAGAAAAAAGACCAACCCAAATCAGAAGAAAAGAAGCAGCCACAAACAACTCCAAGCAATCCTCAGGAAAAGAAGCAGCCAACTGAAGAAAAAGTACAAAATTCGAAAGCACCTGAAAAAGTTGAAACAAAATCGACTCCAGAGGATAAAAACAATCCAGAAAAGAAGACAGTGGACGGCACAAAACCACAAGAGAATAAGCCCCCATCTCAAAACACACCAAAACAAGAACCATCCAAACAAGATTCGAATAACGCTAAGGTATCTGACGATAAGAAAGCAACACAAGAAAAGAAGGACCCCGTCAAAACAGAACAAACTCAACCTAAACAGGATGACAAAAAGGTCGAAACACAAGTTGCAAAGGTAGAGGATAAAAAGGAAGTCAAAAAAGACGACAAACCTCAACAAAACAAGGAAGTCAAAGCAGAAGTCAAGGTAGAGGACAAGAAGGAAGTCAAAAAAGACGAACAACAAAATACCAAGGAAGTTAAAGCTGAAGCCAAGACAGATGATAAATCCACTCGTAATTCACAAAAGGTTGAAGCACAAAAGGTTGAAGACAAGAAGGTCAACGAACCCAAAATAGAGGAGAAACCAGTTCAAAAGACCGAAACCAAAAAGCCCACCGAGCCAACCAAAAAGCCCGAACCTGAACCAATCATCTCTCAAAAGACAGAGGTGAAAGAACAAAATACCGAAGTCAAAAACAATAAATCTGAGGAGAAGAAGATTCAAAAAGATGAAAAATTGAATGCCGCAAAGCCCCCAACAAAAATTGACGACAAAAAACAGGAGCAGCCCAAAGCAGACGAAAAACCATCTCACCCAGTTGTAAAGAACGAAGATGTTGACAAAAAGCAATCCAACAAACCAAAAGCCGACGATAAGCAAACCATTGTCGAAGACAAACATCAAAAAGTTAAGGCCGAAGACAATAAGCCAACACCACCAAAAGATGAAAGATCGCATGCACCGTCAAAACCTAATCCCGAACAATCAAAACATGACGACAAGGTCAAGAAGACAGAAGCAGAAGCCAAGGTCACCACCTCCACCACAAAACCTCACAGCGATCCAAAATCATCAAACACGATTGACACGAAACACATTGATCACAAACAAGATGAAAAGAAGATCGAAAAAGAACAACAACACAAGCCCATCCCACCAACAACAAAAGAAGAAGTCAAACCCAAAAAACCAGAAGAAAAAAAGCAGCCAACCAAAGTGGAAGAAAAAAAGGCGCCAGAACCATCGAAAAAAGAAGAAAAGAAACCCACCATCAAATCATCTCTAGATGAAGAATTAGGTATAGAAGAAGACGATGACGACGAAGATGACGAATACGAACAATTCATGAAGGACGATGACTACGACAATGTAAACAATCACAATTCTCGTTCAAGACCTTCTAGTGCTGGTTTGACAAGACCATCATCTGCGAAACGACCGCCTTCTGCAAAAGCAAGATATAGAGGCCAAGAACCTTCTAGAGCCGATGATGTTCACACAAAATCTCCAAAAGACCACCACGCTCGTGATATGGAACATTTCGATGATTTTGACGAAGAGACATTTGACGATGATTTTGAAGTACATCACGAGACACATTCTAAACCATCCGGTGCTACTGCAGGTAGTTTGAAAACAGAAGTTAAGGTGGGAGGTGGTGCGGAAGTGGGTGCACATCATCACCATCATGATGAGTTTGGAGGTGGCGGAAGACATCACCACGGGTCAAGTATGCACGAAGAGGACCTTGACGATTTTGATGATTTTGAAGATGAACATTTTGAAGGAAGTTTTGATGACGATTTTCATGAAGAGTGGTAAATTATGTAAAATAAATTTAATATTAGCCTACGTATTTCGAAATGGCACTCTCTCTTGAAATATTTGTGCAACAAAAATAAAATGCTTCTCATCCACAAGAAAACTAATGTTCCTGATGCTTGGAATGTAATATCCGAAATTGGTTTCAGAGGATTCTAGTATGGTGAAAGGTTTAATCTAACTTTAACAAACGTTTCCCAACTATGCAGACCCAATCGCCACCAAATTTTTGGGAGAGGGATTTCGTTATTTTACGAGATCTCTTTTGAAACAGTTGTTCTGAGTAATCGTCTATTGCTCCAATTTCGTGTATTGCTGAATAATGTGAGGTCAATTGTTTCTATGGTTTACTTTTTTTCCCAAGTTCGAAGATAAATAATTTGTCGCTGGGCTCTATACCTACAGAATCCCCTTCTAATATGCCTTCAAGTATTTCATCCATATTTTCAAACAATAAAAAATTACAATCAAATATAATTTACAATTATTTTTATCAGGTCACTACCACCATTTATCATAACATATCTGTTGTCTGTCGACATGGAAACTATCTACAAGCATGCATTCTATATGTTCTACAAATCCGGGCCTACCACACAGGAAGAATATTGACCCCTTCTTTATGTTATTTAAACAGCCGCTGTTTCTAATGTGATCAATGTTGAGTCTTCCACTCCATCCCTCCCATATGTTCTTCTGTTGTATAGTGGGTTTTGCTGCTTTTAGGTTCAGACTACCATTTTCGCGTTTAGATTTCTTCCCCTCAAATGTAATGGCTATATCTGAATTCACTTTGACGTGCTTATCTGGTTCAGTTAATGTACATAAAATTGTTACATTCTTATGACTTCTGTTTAGCTGGACTAGTTCGGATTTGTACAACAAATCTGAGGGTGTCTTAACTGAAAGCAGCATGTGAATGTTGTATAGTTTAAACTTATTTTCTGGAAGTGAAGTGATATGCTTCAAAATACTTAGTAGTGGAGATATACCTACACCACCACCTATTAGAACTATATTTTTTGACCAGTCCTTCGATGTATCGCTTCTAAGTGCTGCCGAGGACGGACGATAGAATGATGTCCCTCCAGCACCTTTCAAAGCTATGATATCTCCTACTTGTAACTTGTACATCAGGTACTGCACCACAGGGTTCCGACTACTTGTTTGAACGATAATTTGTACTTTTGATTGCTTCTCGAGGAGAGCAGGATGAGAAGATATAGAGAACTCACTTTGTAGGTCATCCGGAAGCAATAATGTCACCCATTGTCCACTGAAAAAGGAGAACGTATGATTTTCTTGAAACTGCATGGTTATTTCAAGAACTGTAGGGTTCAACATGATTAATGATATGATTTTTACATCATGGGGTTGGTTCTGCTCGCTCTATGTACATTATTACATGTTATTGTATTTTTTGTGCATACCCTACGAAAACTCTCATGATATAATAGTTCTCTCTCAACGCTTTCTTCTACTGTTTGCCCAGCAGCATAAACCTTGTTCTTTCTGAAGCTGGCCTTCATGTCCTTCCAACGTTTACAGTACGGGGTTTTTATAACCGCTGGTTACAATCGGTGGTAATTTATCCTAATCTGTTTAATTGGACAATTTTGAGAGACAAGTTTGTGAGAAAGCCCGCGGGCTACCATTGTAGAAGAAGATTGAAAAAACCTTGGAAAAAACAACAATTGAGCTCTTAAGCTTTATTGAATGAAGTTCAGTGTAGCTGCCATTTGGAACAGAGTTCGTTAAGCTGCAGAGATTTATGTGAAAAGTATTTGGCTCGGAAAACTACAACTGTTTGTTCCTTGTGGCAAAAATTGTTTGGCCAACAAATAAAAACAAAACATATTTAGAACAACAATCTTTCAGGATGGAAGCGGAAACAAGAATGTGCACAATAATGATATGTCACTTTATTATAATGCTCATTATACCTCTGCATTGCGAAATGTCTAATGTAACGTCTATCTTTATTTTTTTCAAATTAGTTCGGCCTGTTTATAACTTCTTCCTCGCCTCTCTCTACATCTTCCGGCTTATTAATGTCTTCCCCGCGTCCCTCAACAAGATAATGTAACCGTTGTGGTAATCTGTTCTCATCGTGTAGATATTCTATATATGACTTTCTGTACGCCCACGGCAATTTGTCAATACCATGATAAATATTCCTCTTTCTCATTTGCATTTGCTGCGATCTTGTGAAAACAATGACAAAAGTGTTTGTACCTGAAATGCTTTGTGGCTTCGAAGAAATTTTGCACTCATGCACCACCTGAACATATCCCACTCCTCTACACAAGGATCTTGCTTTCCAACCTCATAAAGGCTTACAACTTGGCTCCGTGCTCTTTTGCAATCATATAGTTTTTCGAAATTTTGAAAGCAGTTCATCTGTACAGAAACCCTCTCGTCTAATGTAGGTGGAATTACGTCCTCATACATTTTATTTGTAAACTGTCAACTAAAAGTTTGAAACACAATGCCATTCTTTCGCAACCGCAGGATTCCAGCCCTCGCAAAGGATGTTGCAAAGCGCGCCACACCCAATCACATTTTAATGAATCACCTCGTTTCACCAAAAGTCAATCTAATATTTCCTCTTCACAAAGACTTTTGTGATAAGGTGTTAAATCAAATCGAAACAACGGATAATCCTTCAGGATTCGAACATCCTCTTGGCAAAACCGAAAAGCTACCATTTTCTGTTGCAAGAACTAATTCAGGATCCCTTCCTGTTTACATAGATTTTAGGTAAGGTGGTCACGAATCAAAATAATAACTCCTTTAGAGCTGGAAGAACCAGAACAGACACACTTTTGAGGAAAATAGAAGGAGATGTAAGGGCCGTAGCATATGAATTAACAAAGATCACAGGTTGCCCAACCACAATAAAACCAGCTACCGTTGTTGTCAAAGGGCATCACTCAAGGATTGTCAGACTTTGGTTGAGATCTTTAGGATTTTAAAGAAAATGTGTCGTGTGAAATTTGTAGAAGTAAAAATTTAAAATAAAATAAACCAATACTTGTTGGAAAAGTAACTTATTGTTCAATCACTTGATGTTAATAACATCATCGCAAACATGGCATGGTCTTGGAATTTTTGTAAAGTTGTTTTTAATTCCCCACGGAAGTTCAATCACAGGGAAATATGGATGATTCAGAGCTCGATGACATTTTAGAGAGTATGTACAGCAACATTATTAACATGTCACTAATGATAAGACGCGCTACTTGACTTTGAGCAAGAGGAAGCAAAACAAAAATCCACAAAAGAACAAACACACATTGAAGAAGAGATCAAAAACAACTTCAGACCAAACATATCGGCATCAACTTCATCAAACATCTCATCAAATGAGGGAATAAATTCACCAAACCTAACGGAAGAGCAGATGGTTGCCCAAGCATTGGCTAGACTCAAACTAGATAGCGCCGATGACGCTGACTTTGATTTTGATAAAGTATTAGAAAACATTAGTGATGGCGAAAGACAAATGTTAGACAAGTTTGCAAACGACATGTCCCAGTTTTTGAAAGGTTTGAATGAAGATGAACCAAAACCACCAACCACAGAATCATCTTCATCCTCAAACACTGAAGGTAGAAAAAAGACTTTCCAGGAAACAATTGACGAGACCGTCAACATGCTCAAACAAAATACTGATGAGTTAAATGTACGTTTGATTCACTCACTCACACTCACTCTAAAATTAGAATTTAAGCTCTCAAAACAAAGGTGGGCCCAACCCTCTAGGATCAGAGTTTTTGGGTGAATTCGAAAAATTGTTCCAAGGAGAGGCAAATGAAGAAGGTGGAGAGGATCGGATGCATGGCATTCTAGAAAACATTATGCAAACATTAATGTCACCAGACATACTCAAGCAGCCGATGGAAGAATTAAGAAGAGAATATCCATTATGGTTGAAGGAAAATGAAGGAAAGGCTGACCCAGCGGAGATTGAAAGAATCAAGAAACAATATGAGTACGCCGATAAGATTTGCAAAGTATACGAGACATCAACGTTCCCCGAATGTTTACCGGTTTTGATTGATCTCATGAAGGACATGCAGACGTATGGATCTCCTCCTGATGAAATTGTGAAAAAGATGAGCGATGGTAAGGGTGGTGCTGGAATTCTACCTGACATGAACGGATGTCCAATGCAATAAAAAAAACAAGTTTACTTTAATTTTGATTGAATTTATTGATTACAATATTTTAATTTATACCGTACTCGTTTGTTTTCTGTTTTTTCTTCGAGAGATAATTTTTAAACCTTGTCATGTACAGTTTAATGTTTGAGAGATAACCAGTTATATGATTAAACCATGAATCAGGTTTGGAGCACCACAACATAAACAAGGCAGCGAATCGTAATAATAGACCCAGCAATAAAACAATCAGTGGATTTCTGGTTGTGTGATTCAATGTAAAGCCCATCAGAGATAAAGATTTATTGACGTTATAAATGTCTTTATAATACTTGACTTCCAGGACGTACAGCGTTTGGTAACCTATCATGATTAGTCAATGAATGTAGTCTACTTACAATAAAACAAAAAGGAACAATAAGGAAGATAATTAAGAGGAACAATCATTTTTTGGATTTCAGGAAATGGTAAGACAGCTATTATCAAGTTTGAGACAAAATTCATAAGAAAACAAGGTACCTCCCGAGAAAATATTAAATAGAAACACATGAACAACAGCAGCGAGTTGTGCGAGATGAGGTTTCCAGACAATTGACACGCAGTATCCAAGTCCATAACAAGCCCAATAAACCAACAAGAATGCATAATAGTACTCCCAAAATGATGCCCTCCTTGTAAAGTTAGTATGAGAGCATATGAGTGCTTACGGTTTAATTAAAGTGTAAAACACACTAAGAAATACAAGAGGTGCGATTAAAACACTAGGTAGAGTTGCAATGTCTTTAGCCCAAAAGTAACTAAATACTTTCAAACCACTCTCGCTTTCTCTAATGAAAACTGCCTTTTCTTTTCCAAACACTCGAAGTGATGCCATGGACGAAACTAATGCCATCGCCAACATTGACATACCATTTTGACCCACTATGGTGTCATTTTGAGGTAGACTACATACACCTTGTAGTTCAGCAGGACATGTGTTGGTGATAGCTTCAGGTAGTGGTCCTACGTATGGTTTATCAATGAACATTGTAGCAAGACTTAATCCAGATATAAGAACCAATATATTGTCCAAGAAGAAGCTAGAAAGAGTTCTAATAAACTGAATCATGGAGCGTTGAAGACAAACATAGAATTGGACGACTGTAGACAAGTGTTAGAAAATAAAAATAAAACAAAAATGATTACAAATAGAAGGATAAGGTTGGACATATTCTGATGTCGTTTCTTCTTGACTGATTACCTCCTGATTTTGTTCGACCACTTGTTGTCGCGCTTTAATCCACATTTCTGGAAGTAAATCTGCAGTTATAGCTCCTGTTCCTATGACGTTTCCTGCACAAACATCAATGATATAATCTGCGGTGTTTACTTTATCAGGACATTTAAAACCAAGATTAGAAAAGTAGTCCGCTACTTGTGATGTGGGACCCAAATATACTGTAGTGCCATTGTTACCCAACAACAGAAGGTCGTCGAACATATCAAAGATCTCCGCTCTAGGTTGATGGATAACAGTTACAACAGTTATGCCACTGTTTGCTATGCTTTGTAAACTCTCACAAACTTCTTTACTACTGGCACTATCCAAACCTGAAGTAGGTTCGTCTAAGAACAAAACATAAGGATCAGTGACCATTTCAATGCCAACATTTACACGTTTGCGTTGACCTCCGCTGATGCCTCTGGTGACCTCGTCACCAATCAATTCATATCTAACATCTTCCAAACGAAGAGTTTTGATTACTTTATTAATAATGTTCTTCTTTTGAGAACGTTTTACACTCCAGTCAAGTCTTGAATTTGCCGCAAAATATAGGGTTTCTTCAACAGTCATACATCTTAACATGATATCGTCTTGGGGCACAAATCCAACTCTTCTTCTCATTTTATTCATACTATTTACTTTTTCTCCATTGATTAAGATATCGCCAGTTCTGTTGCCATAGTAAGCTCTACCTGCTAAAGTAGTCAAGAAGGTACTTTTACCTGCACCACTCATGCCCATGATGGCAGTCAAGCGACCATGCTTAATCTCGCCAGTTACGCCCTGTAGGATCTTCTTGTTGTTACTCTTTAGAGTTAGACCCAAATTACGAAACTCAAGATCAACAGTAAAATTCGAACCTTCGTTACCATCGTATAACATGCTTTTGTTGCTCATCAAGCCGTCGCTTTCTGTCGACTCTTTTTGTGATTTCTTTTTTTTGTTTTGATAAAAGGCCCAAACAACATATATGGCGATGAACAACAAAAAGCAACCAATTATGATTATAAGCATAATGGATATCATATTTTGATTGGAACTACCTTCTGAGCATAATGCTAACAAGAAATGACATTTTTGAGGTTCAATCGAACCTTCCTTACAATAATAACCAGAAGGACAGATGGATCGAACGGAGGGAATATGACAAAAATATCCTGCTGGACACAAAGAGTGTGCAAAAGAGCCAGCAGGACAGTATTGAGTTTTGTTACATATCTCAACAGAGGTCATATTAACACAAAAATAACCTGCAGGACACAACGTCTCTGCAACAGATCCATTAGGACAATACATCATATTAGAAACATTAAAGTTACAAATGACAGGTTGGAGCACTGTGGTATTCTTACAAAATGTATTTTCTGGACATTTAAGGACATCTCTGTTGAAAACTATTGTTTGTAATGACAAATGGGTAAAAGACGAGACGTACCTGACGTATTTGATGTGATTTGTCTTCCGATAGGACAGTATTCACCTGGAACACATTTTTCTAGATGTAGCATGGATGTTTGGTTAATTTGGTTGAAGTAACCTCTTGGAACCATAGAAGGACGTACGTGAGGCGATCTACAAATAGTCCCCTCTGGGCATGACAACGATTGAGTGAGTCCTTTTGAATAGCAAGTACTGTCTAAGAGACCATTATCTTCGCAAGGTATGGGCGAAGTAAGTAATATTCTTGGGCAAGTGAATCCAGGTGGACACTCTATTAGTTGACCATTTTGGCAATAGTATCCTATAAAGTTGTAAATGAATGGAGATTAGCGGAGGGTTTACCTTGTAAACAGGGAACAATGGCGTTGTTTCTTACTAGGAACAACCCATTCTTGATCGGACTCCTATCAACTGTGGTCGTTATTAAATTAGGACAATATGTTCCTTGTTCACAACTGGTCGTAATCAATCCAAACTGATTTAAATCAATTGAAATAGGAGGTAATTTTTTACAATAGTCATTAATAGATTTTAGAAAAGGATTTTCAGGGTCCAATTTTAGAACGGAACAAACATCATCGTATGTGTCAATGCTATCTAGTTCAAACCTCTTCCTAGAGACGGAAAGGAACATGTATTGAGAGTTTAACGATACGTGGAAATCAATCACGGAACCTATTGTTGACGGGATGTGATTAATCGTTTGTAGAGACATTGGATAAACAATAGTAGAGAATTCAATGGAATTAGAACGAGACCAAAACAATTGAGTCTGCCAATACTGATTACAAAAAACATCAATGAAGAATGTGAGATTAGGAGTTTGATGGAACCACTCAGATTCAGTCAAGTGAGAATAATTACTAACAAGTGCTAAACAATTTTGCATCGAACGAGGATCTTCTTTTAAAGAAGGAATTTGAAAAGCAGAATGACGATACACATCACATAATGATTGAACTTTTAAATGACCATTCACATCAAAAGTATCAACGTTGTCAATCTGCACAGGAACATTAACAAATCTTGCTTGAGAGAATTTAATGGGGTCTTGACTAAATTTCATATCAGTGCAGGTCAACTCACGGAGGGGTTTAAATGTAGAGCGGGATGCTTCAAGATCAATAAATTGTTTTGAATCATTAATTGGATCAACCATTGAAAATTCACTTAGATCAACTATACATGATTGTTGGTTAGTGTCGTTCTTTGTAACAAATCCCAACATGATTGGTTGTGATGGAGGGAATTGTTTAGTAGTGTTAATTAGTTTAGGTTTTCTGATCTCATCGGCTACTAACACCAAAGATTCAATAAAGTGATGCGTTTCGTAATATGTTGTAACCGTGTTCCAATCTATCACTACGTGTCCTGGATTTTGAACTCGTTTACTGCCGTAGCCAACGATGCTGACCCGATGGTAATCATATAGTGCTATCAAAGTGCGATGATCGTATTTTGATTTGTTGATTCGCAAAGGATCTGTTTTGTTGAACGTTCCGTGTTGGCGAACGATTGAAAATTTTAGTTGACCAGGGTCCTCAATGTTTACAACGGACATTTGCGTTTGATAGGATTGGGTATAGAACAAGAAATCTACACTTGTTGGATTACTGACAAGTAATAAAACTGTGAAATTGTTATCGTGAGAAGAAATGAATGTCTCCATTTTCAAGATGGTGCTGTTTGAATATATTGGTATTTTGAAATTCCATTCTTCAGACTGTGAGTCTTTCGAAATATCCAGCACTCTAAGGTGGTAACCCTTGAGTTCGCTTTTTGTAACAAGAGCCAGATATGCTCCTGAGCTGTCAGTCAAAATTGTTTGTTCGTCTTTTTGCGCTTGTTTTAGTAGTTTTGTGTTATACTAAAGTGTAAAAATTCTTGTTGATGTTCGGTCTTACTGT
>JAOPGA020000478.1:0-29844 GCA_026419775.2 Acrasis kona
CATATTAAAAACGGCTATGTACTAATAAATAGATCTCAGTCTTTTTCTGTAAATAAAGCCTTTTAATTGATTAACGTATTTTGATGTGATTCAATCAATTTATTTTCGGTTATTCTTTATATAATTCATAACTCATTTTCCATATGACTACATCATAAAGATAAGAAAAAATCGGTTGGTATGTAGAAGAGGGGAAGATTGTAGAACTGCTACTCAATGCAGCACATTAACAACGCACTTTACAATCCCGATTTGGAAGCTCAATAAATAGCAGCGTCTCAATAAAAACAAAATTGAAATTCAAAAACGTGAACATTTTGAAGCAAACGGCATCAAGTATGTTGTCATCAGAAAGCCCAAACACTAACCGCACATGTTTAGGATGCTTCACAACTGTCAGTCAGTATTAGTACACCCAAGGATATGCCAAAAGAAAGCCCTGTGCTAGATATTTGGTGTGGTTGAAACACAAGTCCTATAAGAATGTCATTGTAGACAAGCAAAAATCTTGAGGGGGAGAGGCCAAAGAAGAAGAGAAAGACCAAGAAGAGTAGTAATGTTGTTGAGCAAGTAATTGTGGCAGCATAGACCATGAAAGAAAACACGTATGTGCAAGAAATGTGGTAATTTATTGACAAAAGAATACCACACATTCAAGGGGAGAAAACCACTGTGTAAATAAAAATTGTAAAGTTTTAATTTTAAACCTTCCAAGACATTAACAAGAAATGAAGAAGTTTGAGCTGCAGTTGACATCAAACAATTGTAACCTGAGGATAATCCTCAGACTTTTTACAAAAAAAAATACGATGGAAATCCTCCGGATACCGGAGAATGAATATCTGACAAAAATCTGCCAGGTGGATTTAGCGTAGGATCGACATGTTACCTCACATGAACAACGTGAAAATTGAAAATGTAACATAAAAAATAAAAGTACTTCTATTATGAACGAACAAATTTATTTTGAGGCATTTCTTGTGTACCTTTACTTGGTGACCTTTCCTCAAGGTTTCTTTTCTTGAGTTTCCTCCTTTGCCTCATCACAGTTGTGGAAACATGTTTTTCAGATGTCTCATCAGAGCGACTAACCTCGCATGTGTCAGTTCTAGCAGGCAGTACTCCAGTGTCCACATGTACTGCAATTTGAACCACATCCTCAACCGGATCTGCTTTTTCAGAGGGAAAGTCCAATGTATCCAAGGCGGCCACATCATCATTGAAGCTACGGCCCCCAAATGAACTGTTCAGCTCAAAAGTAAACAAATCGTCCGCTACTAAAGCATCTGTTGAAAAAGTCTGCTTTAAGATTGCGACTTGGGCTTTAAACTTCTTTTGCAGCCCCCGAGGTATTCCCAAACGTTTGTTGGAGATGTCTTCGTCTGTCATGAGATCCAATACCTCTCCGTCAATGGCCTCCGTTTGAAAAAGCTCTTTAAAAAGTTAAATTGGTATAAACATAATTATGTACCTGTAAGACCTTGCAGACCAGATTGTTGAAGCCACAAACTCACCTCATTGACTGAGAATGTATTCAAAGTCTTCGGCTGTGTTTGCGCCGGAGCAGCTTCTTCGGATACTTCCACAGCAACTTCTACATCTATTGTCGCCTCTGGCTCTTGTAGTAATGACACTTCATCTTGGTTGGGTTCTTTCTATGACTCTAACCACAAGGCAACAGCAGCTTCCTCAAGATTGTCCTGCTCGTCAGGATCCTCAAATTCACCTTCGGCATCAAACCTGTTTAAGGTGTCATCGTTTCCAAGCTTGAATTTGTTAACGGTTTGTTTTACAAAAAAGCTTACTATATATGGTCTAATATCTTGGAAATGGTACCAATGTTTTGAAATGGTGTTTGGATTTTATTAGTGCCATGTATTTCTCAACCCCATAAACTTCGGATGTGATCTCGTCCATCTCAGATCTCTTATACCATATAGGACTTTTCAATTTACTAAGGAGGCGCTGCGTTCCTAAATCAGGAACTAATTTTTGGACCCGTGCAACATTTCAATAACGAGTGAGTACTCGAGCGGTGCTTTGGAGTACTTGGTTCGTTCCTGTAATACATTTCACAAGGGTACCATTAAAATCCTCCCAAGGGAGACACAAAGAAGTCCAAAGTGGGCCAAACTTCTCAACACAATTGGCTAAGTGTTTTAACAAATGAATGTTGTTTGTGCATCTATCTTCTCTTAAAATGGTTGTTAGTGTTTAGATTAACCATGTGGAAGCATCTTACCTGCTAAAAGCATGTACCACACCTGAAATTTTGTAAGCTTTTCCTTTGCTTCTCTTAGTTGCTGTGCGGTTATACTCTCCCTAATCAATACCTGTACGGCTTCAATTAAAAATGATACCATATTGCGTGCTTCCTCTGGAATCATCGGTAGTATGACAGAGGGAAAGAAGTACACCATAAAAATTCTCAACTCAACAGCTTTGAAGGAAGTAAAATGCTCAAGTGACCTTGTGTATCTGTGGAAGTGTAGGGGCAATTTCAAGTTTATCCATTTTCTATTAATCTCACCAAGCCAAATATTCTTCTTGATGTAGAAGGTCTCCGACTTGAATTTCAGGTTTCTAAATAATGACTCAACAACTTGTTTTGTAATTCCCTCCCATAAATTATGCATGGGATCTATTGTTATTCTGTTTGAGGTTATCTATTTTGGAAACTCACACAATTTCGGAACTGTTTGAATACCTTTGTAAGACTGATTGTTTGTAGAAATGTATTCGTAAGCTTCTTTATAATGATCTTCTGTTCTCAGGGCGCCTTCATTTTCTTTGGGTTGGTAACAAACACAATTATTACAATAAACTCCCTCTAATTCACAAAATGGACAGGCGAAGTACCCTTCAGCATTGATGTGTCCAATCATTTTTCTTTGTGCAGGGATGTCACATGTACATAGAAGAAGATACACACAACATTTTATTCTTTGATTTTTTAGAAAACAGAGATAAGCCTGAAAGTTTATTGGTAGTTTTACAACCCCCGTCAATAGTTATTGATGAGTTACCTTACACAAAAAATTATATATACAAATCACCGGGAAGGTGATTGCTCGTGTTCACAGTTTGCCTTGTAAACACATCGAGACATTTTATTCTTTGATATCTGGAAAGAGGCCTCTCTACATAGTTTGGACGCAATAGACTATTGTTGAATGAGAAAGAGACACCTTGATGAAGCATTTTCATATCATTAAGAAATGGTGACAAAAAAACAGAAAAGTTTGGCTGGCCCTGCCATAGTTCTAGTGGTAGGACATTGTGGCTAAGGTATCAAATCTTTAAGGGAAGCTCATTAATTGTGGCATACAAAACCCATATGTTCTTTAAACAAATTCCATCACTACTAATTGTTAGTGAACAACCCCCAGGCTTTCTAGTAAATCGTTCTACTCCATCATGTATGTCCGTGTACGTACCTCCACATCCTGGCTCTTGTTTGTAAAAGGTAAACATGTTGTTAACAAAATCCTTGTCATTCCACATTTCACCAAAGAAATTCACTATAGACCTGTACATAAAGTAACTTGATTTTTTTTTGCAACTGCCACATTTGTTTGTGGGGATGTTACCATGCTCCTCACAGTAGTAGTGTTTGGTCATTTGCTGTTGCTCAAATATAACCACATTTTCAACTTTTGTATGATTTGTTGGCAAGTTTGTGTTAGGGGCTACGTAGTTAATTAAATTAACAAGTTGCTTGAAAAATTCATCATTGAGAGTTTGTTTGTGTTGTTGGTGAGACCCCATGTTTGCAATCCTCTTGTTTATCGTCTATAGCATAGATTCTTTCCCTCTTCTTTGCTTCATGTTTCTGAAAAAGTTGGTGGAATTGATAAACAGTTGAGTACAAAAAGTACTACTTTTTTTCTACTTCGAAATTGTTAGAAGTAGTGACGGAAGTTTTAAAATAGAATTATGTCAACTGTCATAAGCTTTTATAATGGTAGTACAACGATAGGACGAAATTTTGAGAGGTGTAGTAGGTCTAAGGGGTTCAAGGTTTTGGTATATGCTTCTTTCATGGACGCCGGGATTTCTTCTTCTCCTCTCAAGATTCTGGTGGCCACAATGTCTAGATGATCATGAAATTCTGAAAATAGGGAGGTCCATACTTTGCCATGAATGCCATTGATGCTAGGAGTGCCGGAAGTATTTTCAATGGCCCCCTTCCATTCCTCGGTGGATACTGCTTTAGAGAAGGCGGAAGTGGTGTCATCAGACCAGCGTAAACAGTAATAATCATCATTTCATTGTAAAAGTCAGCTGGTTGAAAATAACTTGGTGAATCTCTTTGAGAGTGGTGTCCTCTGATAATTGTACATATTCATACGCGGTATTGTGTAGAATATCGATGTTTTTTTCGGTAAAGGGAAATTGTATGAGTTTATCACCAATGCATTTATCTAAAACTGTGTATTTGAGGAGAATCGGTTGGTGGTCAGAGTCATGGAATGTAATAACCTCGTTCAAATCTAATACTCTAGAAGTGACCGCCGTTACGTTCGATATGCCGTATAATATATTATCAATGCAGTTTTCCGAGAATGTGGGCGAGGTTGTTGCCAAAGAGAGGTGAAATTTGTCCATCAGATTGGTAAGGCGATGACCACGTTGTGAAGATTCATCAATCTCAACGTTGAAGTCCCCTGCGATGATAATGTCGTGTCTTTTCAATCGTGCTCCTGTAATCCATTCTTCAATTTCTTGTTCAATTTCCAAAGATTCTTGGTTTGAGGTGGTGCTGGTATCGCTTGTGGGGAGGTATGCGCAGACAATGGTGGTAGAGTGGAGTTTAAGATTAACTCTGAAATACAAACCGCTCAACCTTCATACGTAGAGTTCTTCTGGGAGACGGTAATTACATTGTTTTGGAATCTCTTTTTCATGATAATGAGCACTCCATGTTTCTTTTTATTTGTTAAACCATGTCCTATACATATGTAGCCGAGTTTTTCGAGACTGTGTTGGAGGGTGGGGAGTTCCAAATGGAGGTGGTGGGATTCTTGGATGCATAGAATGTCAACGTCATACCGAGTGAGGAAGTTGACAATGTTGTGGGATCGGTTTGTCTACAGTGGTTTGGTGGAAATGAGTTTACCGTTGACATTCCAGGTGGCGATGGTGATGGAGTCTTTAACCATTTTTAATGTGGGTGCTTTATCATCATCAGCTCCATCTGATGAGTGTGGTGTTTTTTTGTCATTGACTCCACCCGGTGATTGTGGCGCTACATCATCATCGAATCCACCTGGTGAATGCGGCGATGCATTATCATTGACTCCACTTGATGAGTGCATTGCTACATCATCATCAAATCCACTTGGCGATTGTGGTGAGGTTTTATTGTTTGAAGATACAGATAAATGAATATTTGATGTACTTGAGGGAGGTACATCTAAAGTAGTCGATAGAGGTGGTGTTGAAGCTGGTTGGCTATGGCTAGGTGATAATGAAGGGTCGAGTTGATTGTGAGTTGATGGTTGTGAGGGTTGAAGAGCTGTTATTGGAGGAGTACTTGATGTGGGGCTTAATGACGGTGAATGTTGAATGCTTGTTGGACTGATGGCATTGATACTCATCAAGGATTGCTTGGTTGATGCGAGAGATAGGCTAGATGACACGCTTGGTGAAAGAGATGACACAGATGATGAAGACAACAAACTATTTGTGTCTATTGATGATTGAGATAGGGATGAAGGTTTAAAATTTTTATCAGAACTATTGTCATCTTGATTATTCTTATTGTTAGCATTGTCATTGTCTTCTTTCTCTTCTTTTTCCTCTGTATCGTCTTTGTCATCATCGCTATCACTGTCACTGTCTTTGTTGTCATCGTCTTTATCAGCTCTGATCTTCTTTGCAAAGACTTTGATGTCATCCTGTGTTTGTTGTTCCTAGTTGTTCTTTGAAGCGGCTTTGAATTTGTAAGCCAAATTTTGATTCTTTGACATGGAGAACTTCTATAAAATCTTATTACTTGAAAATCTTGTTAAAAGAGATTTTTTTATAGCTATGCATACAGAACAACACGCTGGTGGTAACTTTGGTTTGCCTATTCTTATTTGTTTTAATTGACTGCTATTAAAGTAGAATTGTAAAAATTGACTTAGAAGTATAGGAGCTTGGTCAGGATGCCACAGGTACCATTACTTACGCCCAAGATTCTCCTTGTTGCTGAGTTTGTTTAGTACTGATTCCTTTGCAAAATAAAGCATATACATCTCTTCCATCACTTTTGACTTCTCTAATGAATCTTTTTATCGTGTTATGCAATTTCAGAGAATTTCTGCTCTTTAGGACATCCTGAAACAATTGTTCTACAAATAAAATCCCTCTTTCTTTTTGGTACCTTCTTTGTATAAGTTGGTTTATAATCATCAAACTTTTAAACCAGAGTTGTTTTGTTCGTATACAAATGTAAAAGGGACGCTAATGATTTCAGTGTTGATCTTAGTTGAATTCTGGACTTAATTAACTGTATATTAATAAAGTATGCCATTGCTTTTTCCTTCAATTTAAAAAGTACACAAACAGGGCGATAAATGTCCTTGATCCACTTACTGTAGGTTGCAATTTTTTTATTGAAGTTTTTATCATTTTTAATAGATACCTCATCTTCTTTCTACTGTTGACCATGGTATTTATCATTTGTATTCTGCAAAGGCCAGTTAATTGTATTCATATATAAAAAGACACTCTTGTTCTGGGTCAAATGGAAATGGCGTAATTGTTTGGTACTGACAGCATCAGTTTTTCTAAGTAACAAAAAGACTGCAACCAAAAAAAAAGATCTTACACCATTATAATAAACGTAATATTAATTTAAATTGAGATTTACATAGAATGCACTACTCCCATGAGGGCAAACAATGTGCAAATCGAAGTGTGGTGTTGTTGTAGGATGGCATTGAGGTCCATCAGGAGAAGTATAGTGGGAAGTAGAGGTGGCTTTGTAGGTTTAATTGGAAACAGATCACACAAACCGTTAATTAGCGGGTCAAACTGGTGGTCTGTAACAAGATTAGTTGGGTACTGAATGTGTCTTGTTCGGGCGAAGATATGTCTCCCAAGGAGAGTATGTTCCTTATAACAGATGTAGTTTCAGAAGTGGATTTATCACGGTCATTTAGGTATATTTTATTAAAAGCAGAGCGGATGTGGGTGTAACAGGAGTTAGAGAAGAAACTACGTAGGTCAATGACAAGTTGGTTGGTGTGGATATTACTACAAGAGTTGATATTGTTCCAAGAGAGAGATGCTGTGATCATTCAGAAAATGATCGTTTAGGACTTTATTTATATCTTGTTTTAGTTCCGCAATGGCAATATCAACATATCTGCACTYGAGAACTAGGTGCTTAAGATCAGCATCCTGGCCACATAAACTACATTTCAGAAGTTCCGCTTTTTAGATATCTGTTGTAGAATTGATCACAACGTGCTTGAAGGAGGGAAAGGGCAGGGCGGTTGAGGCACATAGTGTTCCATATCATGTTCAAAATACCGTGAGGGGCTTCAGTGTGGGTGGGGAGGTTGTAGACTGTAGAGTTGGATGATCTGGGAAGATGTTTGAAAGGTAGTATTCTCTGACCAACCGAGGAATGTTGGGGCTGATGTTAAAGATATCGCCACCACGCAGAGTGAAATTAAAAGCACTGTGAACAGCTTCAATGGAGAGATAGAGGATATCAAGAAACGCCAAACCACCTTGGAGGATCAGAAATCAAGCCGCTGAGAAGTGACATCGCAGAGCTCAAGGCCTTGTTCCGTTCACATATGGCCCTACCCCCAGCAAGCTTAGGTCCAAATAAACACATTTTAAGGACATTATCAACAGTTATTAATTTATAAATGCTTTCAAAAAATTCAGCAGATAAAACATGAATGTGAATAAAATTGGTTGATTACTTTTATTTTAGTCTCCTCTTTTTCACTGGTCTCTCCTCTTGGCTATTTTTCTTATTTTTAGGAGGTTTAATTGGAGTTGAAGATTTTTCAGCACCCTTTTTCACAGTGTCACCTAATGCTCTCAAGTTCGTCATTTGATCTGCCTTATTTAATATTTTTGGAATCATGGGAGGCTTAACAGGCGCAAACTTTTCAAAATAAGTATTGAAATTACCTTTCATAATTTGCATTGCATCAGGGATATAAGCATGATCATAACCTATGGATACATTAGACCCAAAGTCAACTTTATCTTCAATGCATTTTTTGATAATTGACGCATTTATCAAGGCTCTTGTACCGCATGCGGACCATCCTTCTTCTTGCTCTGGCACATCAATTGTTCTGTATTCAAATCCAACTTTTCCAGCATTATTAGTCTGTATGCGACGTGGTGAGGAGGTGGTGGGGGGAGTGGGGGAAGAGGTGGAGATAGAGGTGGAGTCGGTATCCACAGGGAAGGAGCTAATTGAGGGAAATGACAAAAGGTCCAACAGATGTTGTTGTTGAGGTGGTTGTTGTTGTAGTTGTTGAGTTGGTTGTTGTGGATGTTGAGGCGGTTGTTGTTGTGGTGATAGGGAAGGGTGGGTAGGGAGGTGAAGGTTGTGGAGGTCGCGGACCAGAGCCTTGATATCGCTGACGTCAGAGGCGGTTCAGCACAGGTTGGACAGAGATGCCTCGAGCGCGTCCATGCGGGTGGCAAAGGTCGACATCTTGTCTTCCAGCGTACTCAAACGGAGGAGCAGTCTGTCATCTTCCAATGAGGCGGCATCTGTTTTTTGGGAGCGTGAGTTGTGGCGGGTGTTGTGACTGGAGCGCTGAAGAGAGGTGGTATGGTGAGGTTGGTTGGCTGTGGTAGGTGCAACGTCATTTTGGGGGACCCATGGGGTGATAGTGAATGGGCCAACGATCATAGGGCCGCCGTTATGTAGGGTATTGGCTTCCTCAGGAGAGGAACATCTGAAATTAATGTATTGGTAGGCTTGCCTTGTTTGTTTGTTGGAACCAGAACCAAGGGAGCAGAAAACTGAAATTTTGTATTTGTTGTGAATGAATTTGGAGATGTCGGAAATTTTGTTATATGCAGCAGAAATCATTCTGTTGGCAACAAAAGCTCTGACAGACAGACCGAATTCTGACATGGTTTTGGCAACATTGGTGATGATAGTGCCAAATCCCATGATAATGACCTCATTGTTTTTGGGTTTGAGTTTGAACTCTCCAACCATTATGGCGGTGTTGGAGGAGGGAGGAAACTCCACAATGAGAGGTTTGATTACTCCAGGTTCGTTACTGTGGCGTCCAAATCTGAAGGTGTAAGGTGGTAGGTTGTGCTGTTGGAGGGTTTTTAAAAGTTTGAAAGTGTTGAAATTGGTTGATGGTGGGGTCAACTGCACAGAAATGGTGTGCGGGGAAACAGAAYTGTGCAGGAAAATAAGTTTGGTCGAAGAGGCCTCTTTCACTATAGCCTTTGCAGTGTCGACGGAGTCTAGGAAAATAGTAACCATCGGGGCTCTATTGCAGATAGAAATGCCGAGGACTTTATCCAGAGAACTGTTAGGCATGGCGGCAGCAATCTCTTCAAACGGGGCGGAGAGTGTTTTTAAGGTGACAAAAGTATTGAAGACAACTTTGATGGAGGCTTCAAAGTTCCTTTCAAAACCGTACTGTTTGATACTGTGGAAAGGGTGTGACATTGTAGGGATACTTAGTAGAGTGTGTCTATGTTGTTTTTTGTTTAGTAGGTGATGGAAATGTGATTAAATGGGGGAAAGAGGTTATCAAATCCGTTAGGAAGCGCGCATAACTGGTCAGTGATAACAGATTTTGGGAAATATAGAATGTGTCTTGAGCGGGCGAAAATGTGGCGCCCAAGGAGGGTTTAGATATTACGCATGATGGATGTAACATCAGAGGTGGATTTGTCTTGATCTCCTAGATAAATGAGATCCAGAGCTGATTAAATATGGGAGAAGCAGGTGACCGAAATGTAACAGTGAAGCAACCGACTTGAGTGATGAGGATTTTAATGTTGCTTTATCAACTTCAACATATTTGATGCATACACATAAAATAAATAATAGAGCCTCTATACCCCGTAATCATGAGGGCACTATTAATAATCCTCAAATTAATTTGGATGATGATGAAGACTTCATGCCTGCTTTTGAGAGTGATAGTGATGACAATTTTATGGATGTTATATGTACCAATAAACTTTCAGGCTTATCCCTGTTCTTTAAAAAAAGGATGTTATACGTAGCAATAATTTTGAATCACTCATTGAAAAAAGAAATGCGACCAACATCTTTGACATTTTTTTTGATGATTCATTTGATTCATCTGATGACGATTTTAAAAATAACAATTTCTTGGATGATGATTATTTTGATGATGATGATTATGATTGTGATGATAATAATGTCCTAGAGCCAGCACTCAACCTTGACCAACCATTGCAGGATGTTGTAATATCGGTGAACTTTATGACTAAACATTTTAATGATATTTCAAAGTATCATTAGCACCCTTTTCAACATATCTCCATTGATAAAACAATGATAGAGTTCTTGAGGGTAGAGTTCGTTTTCGTCAACATATTTGTGGTAAACCAATAAATACTGGCATCAAAACATACAGTATAGTAAATGAAAAAGCATACTTGTATCATTTTTGGTGATATAAAGGGGTACAACCTCCAACTAAACAAATTGTTAGTGAGTTGATAGACAAACTCTCTCAAGGCAATATTCTATACAAAATTTATGCTGATAATTACTATGGTTTTAATCCATTGGCACACAAATTAAGTGAGCAAGGATTTTTTAATCCTCAATGATAACATGATTTAATTGTCTGACTTTTTTATTTTTCAAAATAGACCTATATGGCGATGACTTAGTCTAGACGTTAAGACTTTGTCAAGATTAACTAGACGGAGTTGACTTCAACTAGACAAAGTTTTATTCGATTAGAATCAGTCATTGGCAGTTTCCTTCTTCATGTTAAAAACGGCTATGTACTAATAAATAGATCTCAGTCTTTTTCTGTAAATAAAGCCTTTTTTAGTTGATTAACGTATTTTGATGTGATTCAATCAATTTATTTTCGGTTATTCTTTGTATAATTCATAACTCATTTTCCATATGACTACATCATAAAGATAAGAAAAAATCGGTTGGTATGCCACGTAGAAGAGGGGAAGATCGCATTGAACTGCTGCTCAATGCAGCACATGCAGCAGACAACAATCGAAATGAAGAAGTTCGAGCTGCAGTTGACATCGAACGACAGCGTGACATCAACGCAATTATTGAGAATGCTGAGCGACAGGAAGAAGAAGAAAATGCTTTCTTTAACAAGATCAAGAATGGAAGGCATGGTGATAATGGAGTCAAAGCTTTAACTGGGTTTTATCCTAATGAAATTAAAGAGTTATATACAGTGGTTGAATCAAAACTGAGAGCCCTGTCAACTAGAGGCCCAAAACCAAAATATAGCCTCTTTGATCGATTTGTGATCACTCTTATGCAACTGAAGCATCTTGACACTTGGCCAAAACTAGCTGTCAACCTTAATTTAGACGAGTCATCCCTCCACAAGCAGTTTTACAAAATTCTGTACGCTATAGAGAAGCCTCTTAAAAGAACATTCCAAAGAAAGAAAGATTATGAGGATGTTTTTAATGTTGCTGGTTCTGACGTGTATGGTTCTTTGCTTTTAGTTGTAGATGTCCATTTTCAGCAATGCTTTCGTCCGACAGGAAGATTTGGAGATGTGAAGCACTATCACTCTTTTAAACACTGGGATTATGGACTCAAAACACAGACCACGCATTACCTTGATGGATCTCTTCTCCATGCCACACCACATTATCCAGGAAGTACACATGACTTCTCAATATATAAAAAGCATGTTGGGGAAATTAACTCGCTCTTAAAAAAGACAGATGAAGAGAAAGAGTATCAAGATCAAGACCCTTTACACCAACAGTATCCAGATTCATGGGGAATCCTTGCTGACAAGGCATATGTTGGTGAAAAAATCAGTAGAATGATTAGCATTGCCAAAGAAGACCAGATTGTGATACGTGCTGATCGAGAACGAAATATAAGACTCTCACGTTCACGTGTCATTATTGAGAACTTTTATGGGCGAATGCTTCTACTTTGGGGAATCATGAAGCGGATCTACAAATATGATCATGAGCATTATGACACCATTTTTTCTGTTTGTGCTAGCTTGACCAACTTCCACCTTATTAGAAACCCTTTACGTGCTGAGGAGGGTATTTATTATAGAGATTACATTGCAAAAATCATTGAAGAAGGAAAAGAGCGCACAGAAAAGAAACAAGAGCAAAAGCAACAGTCATATCGTAAAAACAAGCGCATGCGTCTAATGATGAACGAAGAGTACGAGCATGATCAGGATGGTGACAACTCTGATGACGACTTCTAAAATCTATCCATGAAAAAGGCGATGTATATTAATCACTTCATATTGTAAAAATAAAGTCTTTTTGTATTGGTGTTTGTTATTATTATTAGAACAATGTTTTGCCATCGCATGCTGGAATTGGAGTTAGATCAAATAAATACGCAATGACTCGATCTAATCGTATTTAACACAATCTAATCGAAGTTGACCAAGTAATATCTGCCAAGACAAAGTCTTTATGTTTAGATTGAGTCATCGCCATATAGGTCTAATGTCAAAAGGAATTAAAAAGAAAGAGTAGAGGTACCATTACCTTCATAACTTTCATACAATGACTATTGGAGATAACAATGTTCAAGCAAATATCCAAATTTCTTTAAACTCTCCAATTGGAGCAATGGCTTACTCTGATTGAAAGCTTTGTTATTTTTTGTCTAATATCTCTGAGATAATAAATAATTCAACATTTACAGTATTATAGATTTAAAGCAGCTGTTCCATCTCTTATTCATGATTATAACCAATACATGGGTGGAGTAAATGCATTTGATGGCTTTTTGAATGCATATTTATTTGGGTAACCCTAAAATACTGAATGTTATTATTGTAAAAATGATAAAATATTGATTAAAAGAAGAATATCAGTTAATAAAAAGATATTTCAGCTAAATTTAATTTATTGTAACATTATTTGAACCTTCAATTTGCATTAATCCGCCAGTCTCAGTGCTGAGACTGATTTGCGGAAAGCGGGTATTCCGCTAGTCTCAGTGCTGAGACAAGGTATAAACATTCATTTAACCTTTATACCTCAAAGTCACTATCTCTAAAATTTCAATCGGAATCCTTCGATACTCATTTTTAACAATTAGAAAACTCAAAAGGACAAAATAATGTATACATGCGAATTACAAATGTCAAAATTCTCCTTCCGTTCCTCAAGCTTGTGGATAGAATTGATGTTTGTTTTKTTAATGCCGGCTGTCGCTGCCTCCAGTTCATGTCTTTGCAAATTGTTTCTTCCAATATAAACCTCTTATTTTTAAATCTTAGCCTGTTACAAGGTTAGAACTGCTGTGAGTTTTTCATACCTTCTTTTCGGTAACGGATAATTTAACAATTCATTATATTAAGTTGGGTTATGATGCAATAATACTATCTCTTGTCAATTAAAAGATTTCAAAAGAATCTAACATGATTTTCAAAGGTTTTTTTTTATGACCTTCTACATGATGAATACCATATTAAAGCGTCTGTAGATATAGACAAATTAAACAAAAGCGAACAAAAATTCCTACTTCGCCTCCGCTCCAACCAGCTTTGCACTCTGTCAAAGATGCGTTACTGGAGCAACAATCCAAATTATGACACCAAATGTCCTCGGTGTCATTCATCACATGAAGACCAGCAACATTTGCTTCTTGACTGTCGCTATAATAAAACTAAATTACATGATGCAATGGTCAGAATCAATAAGGTTATCCAGGATAATCTGAAACCTGGCTTTGTTATTCGAGGCATTTTTAAATTTTGGGGAGCGCCATATTATTTGACGCAGCGAGGAATTGAAGGAAGTGAAGAAATGTCAGAGTTGCCGGAAGATTGGAAGAGGTCCATTTATGCTAGTATGCTAGAATATGTTAGTATGGACACTTTCAAGCGATTCAACAAGCACTTTAGAGTTCTCAAGCCTCTCTTTGTTCTCCGAAAAATCTCTACAATACTCATGGAAACTTCCCATTCCATTTGGACCGCTCGATGTGTTTACAAGGCAAACTGTGAACACGAGCAATCACCTTCTCGGTGATTTGTATATATAATTTTTTGTGTAAGGTAACTCATCAATAACTATTGACGGGGGTTGTAAAACTACCAATAAACTTTCAGGCTTATCCCTGTTTTCTAAAAATGATTTTCAAAGGTTTGGTTTGTTGTCCTCTTCTTCTTTTTTGGAAGCTCAACCGCATCATTGCAAATCCCACCGCATTGGTTTGAATTGCTCCAGAGTTTATCGATTGACTACCACATTGGTGTCGCACGCTCTGGGGTGCGGTTAACGCTCATATCTTCTTGCCCAAAAAGTGAAATTTGTAGTAATGGTCAACTTCAAAAATAATGTCAAGTGGGTTGTTTCACCGATACACACTATGATCTACTGTGTATTTATATTTCGAAATCTGCAGTCCGGCGGATTGGTCATGGTGTTTTCTCAGAAGAATAAAACCGCTTGTTAATAAACAAATTTCATTTCTAACGCGCAATGTATTCTGGTATGATGTAGATTTAACGTCAAGTCACAAAGTGCACAAACAGGGTGATATACACCTCCTTGGTAAGCTCGTAAAATTTGAGATCTCATGCTCAAACTAAAGTGATTATTCCTTCCAAAGTCAGGCATAGAGCCCCACTCTCTGAATCACTATTTATTGATGTATCCCAATGCTATAAGATGCCCTGATTTTGATGCAGCGATTTGTTTGATATAAATCACAGCCAGTTGAGGGTTATCATCAATGGACAATGTTCAAACAAGATTTGATTCCTTGTAAAGTGTCAAACGTAGAATTTATTTAAACCCACCTTGTACAAGGTGTAGGGTCTACTTTACAATTACTCTTTTGCTCTTCTGTTTGCTCCGGGATTAAATTTGTGTTCTTTAATCATGTCCAATAAATTGTGTCCCAGAAAGTTCAGCAAATCGGTTATTGCTTTGTTGCAAAGTGCTCCTACATGGCTTTTGATCTTTGCCCAGGCTTGATGTGAGATCTCACCACGTGCTCCAATACAAATTCTACTTTCATCAATCATTGGTATCCAAGATATATTTACTTCTGTTTTAATATTGTAAACATACCTCCACGTCTCCAGGTCGTCTTCTCTATTCGCCACTTGTTCTTTGCTCGCACACTCCCAGAGTACATGTTCAAGAGTTCTGTCTGATTGAGTGTCACAGTTGAAACATTCAGAGAGTTCAGATGATCTCTTAGTTGTATTGTTCCTGTAGTAGAGAGCGTCGTTCCGAGAGCATATGATCATTCTTTGAATCCTTTCGTCCAGTTTCTTAATTTGGGAGAAGGAGCAAGGGTGTAGAGAGCTACTTTGAACTATATCGAGATTCCGCATTAGAGTCTTATTTTCCCATCTGTCTACAAGTACCTTCTGGACGTGGGCTCTTGTAATACCACGCGTGTCAGGCCATATGTTGTCTCCGTCCTTCAAGAACCACATGTCACTACAGTGTTCCAAGATCAAACTGTCCACACATGAATAGTTCTCCGATTGTGCTCCTTCTTTGGCAGTTTTGTCGGCTAATTCGTTTAAAGCAATACCACAGTGGCTTTCAATATGGTTCCATTCAACTTTTATTTTGCGCAGATCCATTATTTTTTGAATTGAGTCTGTCAACTGGTGATATTGGATCTTTTTCTTAAGATTACCACCATTATTCATGTAATCGACGAGATTTTTGTAATCTGTGTTGATGGTAATGGACGCATTCTCTTCGGTCATCAAGATAGCGACTAGCGCAGTGTACATCTCTGCCCACGCATTATCGTGATGGGATTGTAGACGAATAGCATGGGTGTTGGTTTCGCCTTTGAAATCGACAACAATGCCACCTCCAGTTCTGCCGTTAGATCTGTAATAGGAGCCATCGGTCCATATAATCGATCCGTCAAGTATTTGGGCATCAGGGAAGGTCACCTCTGGTACATAATGATTTTTTGCATCAAGTAGCTGAAGGCCTAGGGTGTCGAGTGTCACCTTCAGGGACTGCCAATTACCCTCCGTCCAAGCTTGTCTATTAATACTTTTGCAGGTATCATCTGAGTTGTTGAGGAGGGACATAGAAGTTTCAATGAACGATATTAGGCTTGTGTATCTTGGATGTTCAAAGCCTAGGCCACCTTTGTCTTGGTCAATGAATATGTATTCGTTGGACATATTATATTGGAGTAGGTTGGTCTTCTTGACTAGTTTACTGATCGACCCGGCTAGATCATCGAGGAGATCATCATCTATGGGTTCGATCTGACTTGTATGCCTAATCTTACTGTTGATTAGAGATTTTACAAGAACACGTTGCGTTTTCAGAGTTCTGTTTGCAAACCATATCGAGCTCACTTTTTTCTTCGCGTTGGCTATCACATTCTTGACATGTTTGGAGTTCTTACCACTACTAACGGCCTCACCGAGGGGGTAACCTAGGTATCTTGCGGATTTCTTGTGATGTATGATGATGTTGCCATTAGGTCTAGTGAGATTCAGAACGGGTTTCTTCCTTTCACTATCATGGTTGATGACAATGAGCTCTGTTTTGATGTGATTGATGGGGAGCAGAACAATGTCTTCTAGGACTCCCATCATTCTGTTTACATCATGATTACTTGCAGATGTTGAATCCGATATGATAACCAAGTCATCAGCAAATGCCATCCTGCTAATTTGATGTTCACCAAAGCTGCATCCTTTTTTAATTTCACCATCGAATATCGTTAGAGCAACTTCGATCACCATGTTGAATAGTATAGGGCTACAATTGTCTCCTTGAGGCACTCCTTTTTCGATTGACCAATCTTCGGTTAAGCCTGCGTTGGTTTTTAAGCGAAGCCTCGCCATATGGATCATTCTAAGAGCCCAGTCAACAAAAGACTGGGGTAGTTTGAGAAGGTGCATACATGTCTCGAGGATTTCAGGTTTGATTTCGCCGTATGCGTTTGATAGATCAACAAGAGTCACGTATGTGGACTGTTCGAGTTTGGATCTGCTGTCTGCTATTCTTTTGGCGATTGACGCGTTCCTTATTGTGGTACCTCCGATTTTAAACCCTTGCTGGTGTTCGTCTATGATACCATGTTCCAATATGAGTTGGTTCACGCGACTAGTTATAATGCTGGATACTAGTCTGGTAATACAGGGTAGGATAGTGATGGGTCTAGCTTTTTCAACTCGAACTTCGTCCTTCTTGGGTACTAGTACTATCGTTCCTGTGTAGACTCCATTTGTGGGGTTGTCTTTGGTTGCATTAACGACTTCCACTATATGCGAGAGGGTCAATGGTGATTCTATTAGAATTTTGATGATGTGCATAGGAATACCGTCCCAACCAGGAGAGGAGTTGATGTTACACTTCTTGGCCCATGATTTGAGTTCGCGGATATTTATTGGGGCCATGATTGAAGTGTTCTGGGTATGGTCCGCTCGAGCGTCAAAGAGATGTTTTTTACTGTTCAGTATCTCTGTGTGCGATGGTTTGGATACATACTGGAGAATCCCAGAGCGATTTAGGGGTGCACGCTTACTTCTATCGACGAATATTTGACGAGTCTTGTTCATTTCGTCAGAGTTTCGAGGATTAATTTCCACACGACGTTTGCTGCCGCCAACGTTAAAAGCTGCTCTTTTAGATAAATTGTTTGACTCAAGCGTCAACCTGTTCCACTCTTCACGAAGTTTATCCCTTGTCAAGAAGGCTACAGTTTTCTTTTGATCAGTAATCAGAGCTTCAATGTCTTTAGTCGGTAGTTGGTCTTGTAGTAGAGTGTTCTTTTTTGAGTGAAGCTGTTTGAGTTTATTTATGGCGTGCCTGGCGACTTTAGTTTGGAATTTGTTTTGATTGTTTATTCGTGCTCTGAGAATCTTCGATTTGGTTCCTGCTTCTTCACAGATTGCTATGAATTTATTGATCACATTATCGTGGGTAGTGTCCTCATCCCATAATAATGAGAACTCTTTACTAAAATCGGCTTGTCGGGATTTGGGGATATTACTTTGCCAAATTACTGGAGGGGAGTTGGGGACAAGAAAATGGTCTACAGACATCTGTACACCTATTACTGCATGGTCTGAGATGTAACCGGTAACGTCGTCTGTCCATGATGATAACTTCTCTCTTGGTATTGAGGACATCAATAGGTCGATTCTGCTTTTTGATGCCTCGGCTTGTCCTGATGAGTGGCACATTCTTGTATGCTTGTCGTTGTTGATGGCTTTAAGTTGGTGTCTGAGGAACCAGTCTGTAATTTGTTTCTTTGCTTTTGGTTGGTCGACTTCTGATGAGTTCCAATCCCCAGCAATGATGAAATCTGCTTTAATGTTTTGACAATTTTCAATTACTCCATCTAATTTTTGAAGGATTTTCTCGGTAGTTGAGATGGCCTCTGGATTGTGGTCGGCTGGCATATATACATTAGCGATGCAAAGTTTCTGGTCGCCGAGCTCAAAGAGGGTAGATGATAGTCTACCCTCGATAAGGTTCTCATTGGTAATGTCACTGCGTAGCCTTTTTTTGACTGATTTGAGTATTGCAAAGCAAGTGCCATTGTACACTCTTTTTACAGTTTGTTCTTTGATGTCAAAGTGTTTCACATTGAGGATAATGTGGTGGTTTGGTAGGGCAGATTTTAGCGCATGGATCCAATCTTTCGATTTTTTATTGTTGGTTGTGTATTTGTTGATTTCTTGGAGTAGGACTATATCTGTGTTTTCGAATCGTTCTGAGAGGAATGACAGTTTGTAATCCGCCAATCCACAAATGTTCATTGATTCGATTCTGAGGTGGTCGGAGTTGGGAGCGGATAGAGGTTTGGAGTCGTAATTGTTTTCTGGAGTGAACAGTGGTGTTTGTGAGATTTTCGGTTTATTGTAATTCTGGCGTTTCTGTGTGTTTGGTGTTAATTTTACAAGATCGGTCCAGGGCCAAAAAATTCTTCGTTTGGGCATTTTTAATTGCGGGGGTCTTGGTTTCATCGGGACCAAGTTTCCGTTTTTTTGGCGAGAAGGGACTCACAGTATTCATGCTTAATGCGGTATGCAATGCTTGAAAGTTTTCCTCGTATCTTTGTGCGGATTGGAGAGTGGCGAGCTTTGCTTCTTCAATGGACAATTGTAAGTTCTGGATTGTTGTGGTGTGAGAGGTGATGACTTCACGAAAGTCTTTTAATTGAAAACTAATCAATTCGTGTTGGGAGTGAGATTGTTTCCAAATCGTTTCGAAGCTTCTTTTCTGGGTTTCGTCGGCTTCTTCTCTAGACTTGATGTTCTCTGCTCTCATGTCGGACAGGTCTTTCTGGATGTCCTTTTTGTTGTCTTCATTTTCCTTCCGTAATTTCAAGATCTCTTCTTTCAAGATAATTACTTGATCGAGGATGGTTTGTGTTACGGTGGGGTCTGTGGTGACGGTGGGTGACGTGTTGGGTTGCGTGTTGCTGGGTTTTCTGGTTTTCGGTTCTGGTTGGGTTGAAGGGTTTGAAGGAGTGTTAAAGGGACCCTTTCCTGAAAAACGACGGTTGTAGAAGGATATAGAGGTGCAAGTGAATCCGGAGATCCGCGTGCGAGTGGTACACCATTCGGCTAGAGTTTCGGCAATCTTGGAATCAGTGACGATCCAGGATATTTTCATAACCTTTGTGGTGGGATCTGCTCTGAACAGATTGTCGTCCGGCATGGGAATAGAGAGGGTTGTTTCCTTCTCGATGGTGTTAATGATCTCCGTCATGAATTCACGGAGGGTATTACCTTCGAATTTGCTGACGGAACAGGTGAACACACCTTTGTTGTTCGCAGGTAACAGGTGTAGTCTTGGGTGTCCCTTGAACATGTACGTTGTTATGAGGGCGTTACGGCGATTTTTGGCTGCATTCCTCTTAACAATCATATCAAGGGATTGTTGTTGTTGTTTCCTGGAGACGAGGAACATTTCGTTTAGTGGTTTGAACGTCTTCGAGGTCCTGTTGATTGACCTTTTATTCCCACTAATAAGTGAGAAGAAAGTGTCGCACTGTTTGTTTCTTTTGGTCTCGTCTTCGCTTAGAGATACATCAATCACTATGTCTTGATATTCTCCTTTGTGTTTGATGCATATGACTTCTAGTCCACGAATGGAGTCGAAGACGATAGGTTCATCAATGAAGAAGGCATCTAGAACAATGGTGTGTGTTGGCATACATGCTCCAATGAATTCTTCGGGGATGCCATCTTTGAGGGTGATAAGGCATGGGGAGGTACTTGTCCAATGTTCGGAGTCGTGTGTGACAAGTCTGTATGCTTCTTCGAAGCTTCGGAAAGAGACTATCCAACTAACTGAGTCGGAGTCGAATGTGAACCCGTCGAACCCAAGATTGGTTAAATTAGATTTAACCTCTTCTTTTGTTGTTTTGGTGGTGTCCGTGAAGATACATACTTTGGCAAAGGGTATCCATTCTGGTCTGTTGTTTAGTTGGCTTGGTTTTGATTGAAAGTCCGCTGCGGCTAAATGTTTGCGGACTTCATCAGGGGAAGGATGGTTAGGGGTGGAGTCGTCCTCTTCGGATAACATTCTATCGACTTCTTCGATTTCTTCGGCTGAGAAAAGTGGTGTTTTGGTAGTGCTCATTTTCTGTTTGTTTCGATTCTTGACACAAACATTATTAACGGGCTTCTTTTTAACATTGGGACCTGGTTGATTGGAATCTGGTCGTTTATTTGGGCGGGAGTTCTGGAACCATCGACCTGTCAGGGTTCCGTTTTGACCATATCTAAGTTTTAAATGTGGTTTGGTGGTGAGTGGTGTGTCTTTGGATGCTTTGGCCATTTCTAGCCAGGAGTTGAAAATTGATTTACATGCATTAGATTTCTTATAATCAAACACATATGTCCTATTTTCGTTTGTCACAGATTGAACATGCGCTCTTAGTTTGCGGCGGCGCAAGCGCCTACTTTTTAACACTGTGTTTCAAGGGGTCTGAGTTGTCCAACAGTGGTTCTTGTTGGAGTTTACAAAAATTGACGTCCTTGTAAAGTGTCGGTCAACTTTTGAATTGGAAACTTTGAAGACATATGAGGCAGCAACAGAGTCGTCAATGAAAAGGTGGAAAGTAATCGTGCAATGCATTTCGATAATACAAGCCAGTCTTATTAGCCCACAAATCATTTTACACAACATCTAGGACATTCATTCATTGGACGACACCAAGATAGGATAACATTTGTTACATCAAGCAACACCTTGCATAATTGCGTCACCCAACCAGAATGTACATTCAACAATAAACATCTTTTGAATTCTCTACTTCGGATACAATTTTGTTACTTCATATAACACTACACAACATGTAATATCTTTTTGTTTCGGAGTAGTCAACCTGTTCCAAAATGATTTAACTTGAAGAAGATGAGAGCACCAACCGCATCCCAGAGCGAGCGACACCAATGCGGTAGTCAATCGGTGAACTCTGGAGCAATTCAAACCAATGCGGTGGGATTTGCAATGATGCGGTAGAGCTTCCAATAAAGAAGAGGACCATTAACCAAACTTTCGAGAATCATGTTAGACACTTTCAGAATATATTTGAGGAGAGAATATTACCGCATTCTAACCTACAACAACATTGACTATAATAGAGTTGTCCATTAGCGAAAAAAAAGGTATGATAAACACACTGTGCTTCTAACCCTGTTATTAGGCTAAGGCTTTAAAAATTGAGAGGATCAGAAAAAGAGCAAGCCCAACTCGAGAAGGCGTGTGATCCATGCCGACTCAAGGCCGCATTTCAACTTTGACAGAATGCAAAATCACTTGGAATTTGTTATCATATTGTTGTCACTTTGGCGGTGGTGAATAATACTCAACATTTTCGACATTACAGAAACATGTAAAAACCTTCGCCGAAATGCCAATAATGCTGCACACAAGGATACTGGTAAAAAGAAGAATGAGAGGCGGCATGGTAAACGCTCGCACGGTTTTAACTTTGCAATCCAAAAAACTCTAGGCATTACTAATATAATCAACAGGAACACAGGAAGCCTCATGGAAGATCCTCGGCCAACAAGCCCATCRCGTGGAGTAACCGGTATTGAGTTTGAATCTGATGACGACTCCAATCTTGATAATAGTATTTTTATGTAGTGTACAAAAATAAATAGTGCCCTCACTGTTATAAATATGCATTAACAACATTGCATTTATAGTACAGTCAGCGTTCGAGTGGCTTTTGATTTTCGCAAACTTTCACACTAATTGTAAACTTCTATCAACTTATTGTCCAACAACCGAGATGTAACAACCGAATTGCAGAGCGCGAGCAACGGAAACCAATTGAAGAACAACTGGCTCGGTGGAAGTTGAATCTCCAGAAAGTAATAGATAACTAACTTTTGATGGTTGTTGGAATTCAACATTAGTTACCATCATTTGACAACAGTAAAAATGTATGTTAGGGTTACGGATATAAAAGCATTCTAACCTTAATAGTGATTTACGTTATTGTATAATCGAGTTGGAGGACATTACTTTGTGAATGAGTTGATGAGATTGACATTTAGCGAATAACCTACCGTTGGATTTGCAGTTGAGAGGATGTCTGAAATAAACTGTAATAACAAATGCTATGGTTATAACTCTTAGTAAAGGTTGGAAACCTAAAAAATGTTTTTACTTAGCATTAATATGCCTGGTACCACTATACATTGTCTCAGCACTGAGACTGAATACCCGCTTTCCGCAAATCAGTCTCAAAATAGTGATTTATTATAAAAGACCTATGTATGGATGATTAAATTAATATTGATATCCACTGTCTGTCCAATTGATACTTGATCAGTTACAATGGGTATTAGGGTTTGTTAATTAGACCGAGTTTTTGCGCAATTCCAAAGATGATGTGCAATTATTGGGGAAAAAAACACAAGTGGAATATACATATAAGAGCTTCTTTTTTGCATGGTACTCTTTCGCCTCTTTGATCCAAATTGCAACAATACTCCTGTAATGTATGCCCTCCTCATCTCTCAAAGGGTTTCTAATCAAATGAAAATTAGTAAGGCTAGCACAGACGGAAAAGATTGTGTCATAATGTTCATGATCATACTTGTTTGTATATTTCATCATTCTCTATAACATTAGCATGCGACCGTAGTAATTCTCAATAATTACACGAGTTGCAGACAGTCTCTTGTTCAAATCCCTTTCTTGATTTGACTCCATCATGTTTTCTTTTTTAATAGAAATGCATCGACAGAAATCATGTCCACCCATGTAGGCTTTGTCTCTAAGGATTGACCATTGGTTAGGGTACTCATCTGAAAGTGGCTGCTGACATGTGTCTTTGCGAAATGTCTAGTCACTCTCGATGTGTTCCAAAGTTTAAATTATCATCAACAAATCTTTGAATATATTCAAGGCATCTTGGCATAATTCTTGATAATCCATTAGCAGGCATTCCTTACTCATTTTTAAAACTCCTTGTAGTGAGTCTTGAGTGATTCACAATGTAATCTAAAATAATTAAAGCTACTACAGAAGGAGTATATCCATAATTGAATGTTTCTTTATTATCTTCTTGAGCTGACAATGAAAAAGAAGTTACAAAAGCATCAATGTCGTCTTTATGTAAATTTCTTTCCAATCTACGCCGAATGATGTCTGATCTTGCGTTGAATATCTGCATATGTCTTGAGACTTCCGCACTATATGGATGTGGTCGCAATTGCAGTTGTGGTCTATAGCCATGTCTTCTGTGGTTCATGTTTGAAGTTCAAATATTTATAAATAGAAGTTTATTTTCATTAGTCTAAAAAAAACCGTTTCACGTTCCAGTGGAACCATACGTTCCCATGTTTTTCTAAGAAGCTTTCGGACACTACCAATGTTCTCTTTAAAAATAACAAAGTCATAAGTACTTCCAGGGTAATGTTTTGTTGATGCGGCAAGAGCACCATTTAAATAGCGGGCAGTCTGGGTTTTCAAGCCATATGTCCAGTGTTTGCCTGAGAAGTAGTGCTTGACGTCACTATGTCTACCTGTTGGGCGATTACCTGGATGGAAGTGAACATYTACAACAAGCAGTATGCTTTGTAAATCCTTACACATTACTCCCTTTTCCTGCAATTTTGTCCAAGTATATTTTTGGATGAAGTGCTCTTTTAGTGGTTGGTCAATAGCGTACAAAATCTTATAAAATTATCTATTTACAAATGATGTATCCAAATTCATCTGAACAGAGAGTTTGGGCCATGTATCCCGGTGTCTTAAATGCATCAAAGTAATTACAAATTGATCAAAGTGAGTGTATTTTGGTTTTGGACCTCTGGCTGACAGTGTTAAAATGGCAGGCTTGCATACTTCATACAGTTCAAAGAGTTTTATAGAGTAGAAGCCAGTTAAAGTCCTCAATCCCTCCCCTCCGTGTCTGCCATTTAGTATTGATTCAAAGAATTTGCAGGGGGGGTCAACGTACTAGGTCCTTAATGTAAAATCATTACCCGAAAGATTTTCAAATATAGTAAAGGACCATTCTAATAATAAATTTTATTTTTAATAAAGTGTTTTTTAAAATTAGCATTATGCATCGGCAGGTGCGATGTCCTAAACATCTTACTTATCAATCCTTGAACAGAAAAAGATGCACATTCACTAGTGGAGACTACATATGCCACACACTATTATTAACACAGTGTCAAAATTGTGAACAATTCAAATCAGCAAAAAACATTGCAAATCACGAAAAGCATTCACACAGTAGTGTTGAAAAACATGTCTGGTACAGCTTACAACAATGAATATGATGATGTAATGAAGAGTTTTGCACTATACATCAGATATTTTGGTGGTAGTAAAATATTTGATGCTTTTAGAGGTTGTCCGGCATCTAACATTGATAAAAAGAAACATGGTGATAGAGATAACAAAAATATAAATATTTTTATGCCAAGTATATCGACAATTAAAAAGATTACACCACATGGCTGGTATGGTACCATTGACAAGATACACCTGGATGAATTCAAGGATGCACTCTTAGAAACTATGAATAAGAACTTATTTTCTCCATATTATATAATTGCATATGATGAGATGGAAGTTCGAGATGGTTATGATCTGTGGAACCAAAAGTTTGTTGTAGGTGGTGAGAGAGTATTGTCAATTGATGAGTTTGTGAAAATGTCTGAGACTGATCTTCATACAATGAAGGGAACAAAAATGTGTCTTTTTTATGCAATTAGTACATGTGGTAAATCCAGGTTTCCTGTTGCATTATGGATCCATCCAGGGGACAGTTCAACCGACTTTAATAGTGATTCATGGATAATTACCAAGTTGAAGGATATTGTTAATAAAGTTGAATGTGAAGAAATCCAATTTATAGGTAGTTCATCTGATGGTGATCTTGCACATGGTGAGAAATTTGAATCAGAAATGAACACATGGAATCAACAACGAACCAATGGACATAATCATCCATGGTTCCATATATTTGATCATGACCATCTAGCAAAATCAATTAGGAATGCTTTTACAAAAAGATTTTTTGTTGATGAGGTACAGTTACAAGATAACACACAAAAATAACGTGTAATTTTCACTGTTCATGATTTGATACGTTTGGTTAATACCAGTACAACTGTCAAAATTCCATTATCCTCCAAAGAGTTATGCCCATCAGATTGTATGGAGTTCAAGGCAGTAAAAGATTTGATAAGTGCATCTGTTTGTGATGCATTATACAAGGTCAATACTGTCCAATCCATTGCAATTGCTCGTTTTCTTGAGAACATTCGTTTTTTATATGAGGTACCAGCAAGTCAGCATGATGAAATGTCTCTTGAAAAGAAAATAGAGAAGCTAGAGCAGACATTGAAATATTTTGAATCAATATATCTACTGGACCCACCAGATGGTGTAAAAGATATTCCAAAAAGTCAACTTCACTTCGCAAATCAGACAATATATCACATCCGTAGCTTTATTAGAAACATGATCGGCTTGATTAAATACATTATGAAGTGTCATCCTGATACATATGATCTTTACATCCAAACATCATCATTGGCTACACTTACATTAGAACATTCATTTAGTGTAGTTAGACGTAAGATACCTTATCCCTCTGTGCGTGAATTTATTGAAGTATTTGCATATTCTTGGTTTATTCTCCGTTTAGAACATTGTAATGATAATGCAAGAGGGTTTTCACTTCCAAAACCAGGGCCAACAAAATATTATAATAAACTGGATGTTGTGTTTGAGGTACCAAAAATGTTCTCAAAGCAGATGGATAAAGATAATAAAGTTGTATACACTCAGCAATTCAAAGATAAACTCAAATTATTGAGTTCATCACGACACTCCCCTACTTCAAGAGATTTGCTGGGTAATCAACAACAAGTAATACTTCTTTGTCCATTTCCATTTTGTGTATCAAGAGCTTACAAGTCAAATGCATGGTTTATTAGACATATGAAGGAGAAGCATACTAATGACATAAAGAATCTGAATACCACACCTGAAGCTCTAGCTAATAAAATATTCGCGGAGTCATTGTGCAAATATGTCAATTTACAGGTTGCTTATCGATCACACTCATCACAAATAAATGAAAAGCAAAAAAGAGAGATGGAGTATTTAGCCGCTAAACAATTCCGACCATCAATAACAATATGTACTCCTAATGAGAATGACAAAGGCTATTCAGATGAAGTGACATCAGCATTATGCAGTGAAAAAGTTACAGTTATTGATAATTTCTCAGTTGATGCAACACCAAAGCCATATCTTACAAAAAAAAATCATTATGTCATCCTTGATACTGAGACAACAGGACTAGGAACTGGAGCAGGGATAATCCAAATAGCAGTGAAGTCGTTATCAGATCCTAATATTAGATGTATGCTAATTAACCCAGCACCATTTATACAACCATACATTGATCGTAAATATAATATAAATTTATGGTCATATAGAGCAGTGCAAGCTCATGGTATTACACCATCAATGGTACAAGACTGTTACTCTATGGAGATTGTCATTGGTCAACTTGTGAGGTATTTAACAATGGATGGGACTGCGCAGCCCATTATTATTGGTCATAACATAAAGTTTGATAAGCGCGTGTTGGATTACTGGGCCCTTTGTTTAAAGATTCCAAATTGGAACCATGATTGGGTGTGGATTGATTCCATGAAACTTGTAAAATCTGTTCTTGGAGATAATGGAAAGAAGACCAAAAAACTTGAAGCAATTTATTATAATCATTTTCCTGATATGGAAACAAGACATCATCGTGCTGAGTGGGATGTGCAAATGGTTTATGATGTGCTTTCAAAAGAGTGTGATGATATTATACAGTCTATTTCAAAACTGGCTAACATTTCAAATAACGAAGGTACTGAAAATGACTATGATAACAATGAACCTCTAAAATATGATCAAGATGAGAGTGAATTATTAGACGAGAGTGAATCATTGGATGCTAGTGTTGGCATTACTGAGCATTCTGATTTCAATAGTGATGATGTTGTAGATGACATTGATTTGTTTGATGATGATATTAAAGATTCTATTACAGAGACCAAATCACAAAAAAGAAAATTAGAAGTTGACAATGACAATGAGAAGCCATTGAAAAAGATCAAGTTGTTGGAAAATGATCCAGGCTTCTGTGATTGCAAAAACTCTAAATGTGTCAAATGTCCATGTCACCGAGCAAAACGTAACTGCACTGCTTTATGTCATGGTAGGAAACCAAACAAAAAATGTACAATTTCAGGTAGAGCACAACCACGGCTAACATCATTAAAGATACTGTCAGCCTTTGTCAAACATGACCAAAATTGTAATTTTATTGATTCAATTATTATAAGAGAATACAAAGGCAACAAAGCAATCAATGATGCCAACGATATTGATACTAGTATCAGATCTTGTTTAAAGAAACAAGATTGGTGTTTAAATGTATTTCTTCATAATTCTCATTTTGTTGCTGCAATGTTCATCAATACCAATAATTCAATTTTGTGCTTCTATTTTGATCCACTACAAACGTACTGCAAAAAAGTTCATACAGTTTTGAAACATTTGAATGGGTATTTTGTTCAACAAGTCCAGATGAAAACAATCCAACAAGATGGGTGGAGTTGTGGTTACACTGTGACATACTTCCTATGGATGTGCTCTGATCTTGTTCGTGAACTCAAGGATGATTTAGCATTGTACTTCGGAACAAGCATTCATCAAAAGATGAATTTAGTAGCAGAAGATATCACGGATGTTGTTGTTAGATTCTATGATGCGAACAAGATTTGTACAATCTCAAATGACACGCCGCAAATTATCTACCCTGAGAACAGTAATGGTAGGGTAGCTCCAAAAAAATCATCCACTATGAAGAAACCATCCTCCTCAAAGGATGCATAATTGTATTTTCCATTGTTGCTGTTCTTGTTGTAAGGTGTATTTGAAGCAGTTTTCAAAATATTTGAATTACTTGTCTATCAGTGTTAAAACATTTCTAAAATGTTTTTACATACCTAAATGTATTTCAATGCATTTGGTTTTGATAAAGGTGGGAGGATGAAATTAAGGTAACCGAAGTGTGCGATAGTAATGGACTTCTTAACTGTTACTCAGGACGTCAGATAAATCCCTAATTCAAAGCAACGTTTTGCAAGTCTACACATGAAACCCTCGCTATGTTTATATCATGGTATTGGTTGTAACTGAACAATATGTTGTGCATCGATGGTCAAATTGTCCATCCTACTAATGTTTTTATAGTCCTTGCATGTAATGTCTAACATATTTAAAAGTTATGGAATTAGTTTACATACCTCCAAGGTTACATCTCACAATGTCCATGTGTTTTTAAAACTCAGACACATCCAAAACATTTACTCCGACTTCGTTACGTACATCTCGAACAACTTCCTCTCCGAATTCATTTCTACAAACGTGTTCAGAAGTTGATTGTGTAGTATGAGTTTGCACCACAACGTTCATATAGAGAATCAAAGCCACCCATATTACTAGGAGCACAAACGACAAATGTAAGGACCTGTATAAAAAATAACTTTCCTACACGTACGGTCTCCTCACATCCACCAGGTGTCCATACAAACACAATCTCACATCAGACGAACAGTAGTGTAAAATCGTTTACCCGAAAGTGTTATTGTAATAAAGGTTATTTTTTATTTTTTTATCTCCGGTCTATTACTATTTATATTTTTCACTCAAGGAAAGATTTAATACTGCGTCACCCCCCCCTGGTAATATAGGTTAAAATGCTCAAATATACGTATCTGGAGTTTTTGTCCCTAGCTTTTCAACTTCACCTTCGGATTAGTGAGAGTCGATTCTTAAATTACCGATACGAATATTTGAGCTTCCTGAGAATAATGGCTCAAGAAAAACTCAAAAATCAAAAAGTTTGGGTTTGTCACAAGATCATTTATTAATTTTTTTCTTTAGTAATCTAGGTCAGAATGCTTAAATATAAGTATCTGGATTTTCTGTTGCTAGCTTTTTAACTCATTCATTGAGTCAGTGAAAGTCGATTCTTAAATTCCCGATACGAATATTTGAGCTTCTTAAGCATGATCGCTCATAAAAAAATAAAAATCGTTAGGCTTGGGTCTATATCGAAATTAATTTTTGATTTTTTCTGAAGAAATCTGGGTT
>JAOPGA020000479.1:0-10787 GCA_026419775.2 Acrasis kona
AACATCGGGCGGGGTGATGTACTTCGACTTCTAACTGACCTGGCAGCACAGTTCCCAAACAATACAAGAAAGTGTACACGCGCATACGCTCTGCAATCGTTACGGCCACATGTCCGGAAGCATGTTGTGTGCTAACCTTTCGGTTAGCGCAGCCTGATCGTCTTACGGAGCCTTACTTGCAATACTTTGTCTGTTTCCTGCGGCCGATCGTCTTGTTGAGTATAACTTGTGGCGGCTTGTCTGTTTTCTGAGAAGAAAACATGGAATGGATCTTGGAAGTGTCGGAGCAAACCATAATGCATCACTGTTGAATAGGAGGCCGACATCACATGTACAGTACATTCAAAAATGCATATAAGGCAGAGCTGTACCCAAAGAATTGTGAACTTTTCTCATTTGGGAGGTCTGATTCAGAGGGAGATCTATTGGATATTCTTGAAGTAATTCACCAACCGTAAGTGAACTTGACTTCTATAAAGTTTATAATGTAAGATCAGTTTGAAAAAAGAAGGGTGTTAATTACCTTCTATCAATATCATGTAGGTATAATACGTGAGATTGTATTAATGAAACGTATGACAAAAGTTGTGATGGCTGTATCTTAGTTTGCTTGTGTTTCTTCGAATAACGTATAGTCAACCAAACAAAAAAAGGAAGACACAGCGACGAAGTTGGACTGTACAATTCATGCACTTTGGCTGGGCAGACAATTTCAGATCAGCAAATGCTTTATACAAAAATTACACGAAAATATTGGAGAGTGGATAAATTTTAAACAACTTTTAAATTAACAAACAAGAAATTAGACGGAAATAAAACAATTGTTTGAAAAGAATAAACATTTTGGTTAGAGTAATATCTATTTTTCGTCTTTGTCTGGTTTCGTATTGCTACTCATTCAACAATGGTTTTTGGATCGAATTTATTGTTGTGCTGCTTCTATCAGAGGTGGCTGTAAAGCGCTATGAGATTGGTTTTTTTATTGAAATTAACAATTAGGATTGAAGAGTGAAGCTGTTTTGAGTCCTCTCCTTGCCAAAACTGTAGTGTGATCAGAAACCACCTATACATGTTCAAGAATTGGAATGCAATGGAGTTCGGATCAACATTTTGAACATTTTGACGACGAGCACTGCTCTTTCAATATCGTCGACAACTTTTTGAAATGGCAATAAAATTACTCGACGATGATGAATGCAATTCTTTGAATGTTCGGCTTGGTGGTTCCTGCGAAGTTTAATGGGGCTTACTAACTATGAATTTTGTACGACAAAGTTGATTCTTTGTAATGGCACCCATCATCGACCTGACTTTTGATTTCTCATTCACACGTCAAAACGAACACAAACCCTTACTGCAAACATAAATGATAGTTTAATGACAACCTTAGGTGCTATTATAATTTTCAATTAGAGAAAGAGACTGTAAAAAGATTGCAGTGATTGGATCGTCATTTTAGTTTTGTACGAATGACTTGACACTATGGCTAAGTTGTTGAGTTTTAGTAAAATCTGCCCTTGGATGGAATACAACAAGTAAGCAACATAATTTAACTGTAATACAATAACATTATTAGGTGAACAATGATTGTTGATGGAAGTACAAGAGTATAAGATGAAGAGGGATTCAAAATAAAAGTAGATTTAATCAATCATACTTTCTTCCTTTCAACTACGATTGTTTCAACATCAACTTTATATATTTAGCCACGATCAACCAAAAGTGAACGTTGCAAAAGAAAAAAAGAAAAGAAGAGTGCCACCAGTTGAGCTTACCGGCAGAGCAAGTAAGTTGAGATAGTACCAGCAGAACAAGATCCAGGAACAAGAAGAGCAAGATCCGTATACAAGAAGCAAGAACAAGAGCAAGACAGGATCACAACAGCACATACAGAAACAGAAAGCAAGCAACACCTTTAGTATCCTTCCCTCTTACGATCTGTTACCGTTTAGTCCAGAGTGCATTTGGTTCTAAAGACACAGGTGGTGGGGGTGTTGGCCTGGGAACCGACATGGGGACATTTGTGGAATAAGTGCAGGTGTATGAGGGTTAGAAGGTGCAGGCGTAGGTAGATGGAAGGTACGAAGAGGCGTTGATGTGACAGGTTGTGATGGCCCAAGAGAGGAGAGAGAGAGGAGAATGTAAGGAGAGATAAGAGGAGAGATAAGAGGAGAGTAGAGTAGAGCGACAGTAAGCTTATTTCATTTTACTAACACCCTCATTACATTGTCCTTGGACTCTTGATTGAATCCCTGGACTGTCCTTGGACCCTTCAACAGGTCCTTGGACAAGGTGCGTTGGCAAGGTGTGTTGACCCAACATCCTAGTCATTGTTTATGGAGGATACGATTGTAAGAAGTATCTAAACCATGCTCTGTCACTCTTCGCACGAAGAGTACTCCGATACGAACATTGACGTTATAGAGTCTGATCAGCTCTAAGAACTGTTATGCTTACCTGTTCTTCCCTTGGTTAGGGTGATCCTGTATGGTTGCTCTTGTTGTGTTTGGCTCTGCTAGTGTTTGGCTGTACTCGCACCATTGCAGACTTGCAAAAGGTAGTGGTGTAGAATGCAGATTACCCTTACATTGTCAGATGTCGAACGTATGATTTAGGTGACAATTTGCGCGAACCATGGTCATTTAATCGTGCCTTGGTTTTGTAGGTATATGTTTCAGTTCATTCTCAATGTTTGTAATTTGTAGGGATAATTTAAAAAAATTACCAACCCGTCCACATGATGCTTTTTGTGTTCTCCGTTCGTTGTGTTGATATTTTTTCGGTAAAGGTCTAGAAGTCAGGTCAATCGAATAAACTCGATTTTGTATGTTAATGTTGTTTCAAGTAAGGCTTGAGGTGGTAGTATTCAATCGCCTGTCGCTCTACCTAAGGTTTTAAGTAAATTGGAGAGCATGGACATGGAACGCTTGTAATGTGAAGAGATATAAGTTTGAAGAGATGGTTTACAACATGAATTTTGGTACAAGGAAAACTGTGGGAGACAAATTAGCAAGAGAGCAGATCGAACACTGGCGGTCTCAATATTAACACATAAAAAGATGATACTTTATCTATTATGTTTTTAAGAAATCCAACTACATAACGAACATGTTCAACAATTTTAATTCACAATTCTCAAGAAGTATTACTCACAATAACTTGACCATAATTCATTGTTGTTCGAAAAATTAGTAATCACCTTTGTGATTGAATGACTCCTCATTTGTACTTGCATTTTGACGACAGCCTTCTAATTCTTAGTTCAAAATCTAAAAGAATAGGTTGAGGTAGAGTACATGTGCATAGTAGTAGAGGTTTCTTGGCAGTCTTCATGACTTGGAGACGTCTCTTGGGGTGCATTTCTCTATTGTTTAAAAGTATTTATCGACAATATCCAAAAGCGAGATTTCTAATTCAATTGTTGGTTTTGGTTATAGTAATTTATACCGTATTGGAGGATTCTTCAACTCATTAATTTAAATCATTATCTATACCCTGCTCTTGAAAAGTTACCACATCTATTGTATAAATGATGACACCTTGATATAATCAAGTTGATTCTGTAACAATCGATGTGGCAATTTGTAATAGAAGGGCCCTACTTCCAAATTCTCTTCCAAAACGACCCCGCACCATTCTCTTTTATGATGGGCACGTAAACTTTTAAACTAAACAATGAAAGAAGCACTCTTCGATCAATACGTTAAGCTAATAAAATCAGAACAAGATATTGAAACATTTGCACAACAGCTTTATGAAGAATTATACGATGAAGAGCGCCTTGGCCTACTCGATGGCGACCTAAGTTTCACTGAATTTGCAAAGCGTGTAGTTGTAGAAAGACTCAGCTTTAGACCTTGTCCATCAGGTCGGATTGACAGGATCGGTCTTCCCGGCATTAAATTCTCAGATGGACCAAGAGGATGTGTATTAGGCCACTCCACAGCATTTCCAGTTGCAATGGAACAGCAACATTTGACCTCAAGCTAGAAGAAGAGGTAGCAAGGGCAATTAGCAGTGAGATCCGTGCTCAAGATGGAAATTACGTAGCCGCACCCTACATTAATCTCGTGCGTCATCCTTCATGGGGACGTGCTCAAGAGTCATACGGAGAAGATCCACATTTATTGGGAGAGATGGGAGCAGCATTCACTCGCGGAGCACAAAAGATCTATTTTAAGTTTAGAAAGATTCTAGTAAGATACCAGTCAAAAAGCCTGCGTACAGGTCTGCGAAGTTGTTTTGTAGCCAAGATGACGCTGAATACCGAAGTACAGTCACGTCAGCAGCGCAATCGATTCTGGTTCCTACGTCAGCGTCCCTCGATCAATGCCGGGATATACTAGAGTGGCGAATTCTAGTACCCACAATGTCTTGTTTAAAATGTAAGTGCATCGACCAAGGAGAACCTTGGCTCAGCACTATCTTCAATCAATCGACAAGAAATCTTGTCTCCAGGTGGAACAACTCAGATCGGATACAGGAAGATGTTAAATGAACAAGTTGCGAACTTTGGAACAAGCTGATAAGATCCATATTAACAAACGCTTATTTATTATTTACGAAGCCATCCTGACTGTGTCCATGTGTTATATAAGTTGACATTTGACCTTTTCCTTTCACCATGATTTCACCTCTATGAATGAAGAGTTTCCTCAAATCAAGACTCAACAACTCAAAAGTAGTACAAGATATGTGTACCTTGCCAGGTTCTCCATTCGACTCCATCCTACTAGCTACATTTACGGAATCTATTGCATAATTAATCACGACGAATCATCATAAAAGTACCCCCGAATATATCGTATAATGGCTTCTTTGATCCAACAATACTTGCCAACACGCTACCACTGTTGATTCCCACCCTCACCATCAATTCTTGTGGTAATATGTGTTTGTACTGTTCGTTGACCTCGGCAATTAACTTGTGCATCTTCAGCCCTGCCATCACGGCATGATCTGCATGTCCCTTGTATTCGTTAGGAATGCCAGCGCACACCATATAAGCATCACCGATAGTCTTGATCTTCTCCAAAGAAAACTCCAACAACAAGCCGTCGTCGAATTTTTTAAAGATGGCATCTAGTATTTGCACCAACGTCTCTGGCGAGATTTTACTGGACATGGAAGTGAACCCTACGATATCGCTATCATTTATAAAAGTCATGGATTCGACGAATGTATTACCTGAACAAAATGCTGACCGATTCGTGCCTGTCGTTGATGACCTGATCATTGGCAAATCGATAAGCGATCGATGGAGGGAAAACTTGTTCGCTCAATCGACTCCTTCTATTCTGTTCGTCCGAAGTCAACACGCTGCTCATGTCCCTTATGTAACCAACGAATACTCTGTTGGTGCCGTTGTGAGTGTTTAGTTTGATTTCAGTGACCTTCATTTCGACTGGGAACAGCTCGCCGTTCTTTCTCATGGCTTGTTCGATTCTGGTCTTATCCACAACTGTCTTTTGACCAGTCTTGATATACCGCTCCATGTATTTGTCATGGTGAACGGCTACACTGTGGGGCATCAACATTTTGACGTTTTGGCCCACCACCTCATCCAATGTGTATCCAAACGAATCACATGCTGGCTTGTTAAAGATTTGAATGTTTGCATTTTGGTCGATGCCAATAATGGGTATGGTACTCAATTCTATTAGGGCAAGGTTCAGTCCTTTTGCGCTCTGTAGTTCTGATTCCGCTTTTAGTTCCTTGATGAATCCTATAAATCTCTTATTTTTGATGTTGTGTATGATGTGAATCTCCACCGGGAAGGTCTCTCCATTCTTGCGTAGTGCGTGCAAGGAGCGAGTAGGATTTGAAATGTTTGATTGCTTTGTTTTGAGATAATTTTTAATGTAGTCGTTGTGGTTGGAGGAGAATGGCTCTGGCATTAGAATGGATACATTGCACCCAATAACTTCGTCTTGCGTATAGCCAAATACTTTTTCTGCCGCAGAGTTGAACATGTTGATTGCACCTTCATAGTCTATTGAAATGAGTGGTATGGGTGCAGAGTTGATGACACAGCTAAACAAGTTAATATATACAATCATGTTATGCATACCTGGAAAGCTCTTGTGCATCAATATTCGATGAAAATGGACACGATTTCGTGGATTCTATCACGTTACTGTTTTCTGTTGAGGAATTTTTGTTCATTAGAGTTTGAAATGATATGGCATCTGTCTGCGAGACCACCGGACATCCCATGGTACTGAATCCTCTGTCATTTGGAACTACTTTAGACGATGACAAACAGCTGTTCCCCATTACTTTTATGGTTAATTGTGAATGCCCGCTGTAAGTTACAAATTGTAAGACGTTACCGGTTCGGGAACAAAAACTTTCGTTAATAATTGCTTATATGGAGTCCTTATTTTATGATTCAATGCATATCTTGAATCATGAACTTCATCTTCAATCAGCACTACCTTCCGATTTGGTTAATTCATACAAGATTACAATGTCGCACAATGAAGAAGTACCATGAGATTCGAATGATCCATACTTGCGTATGATTACTGCACCGTTTCAATTTGATTATTCAAAAAATGAACTTGAACTATATGGGCCTAGCGCTTGCACTGATGACCTTTTGTGTTTTAGCGGATATCAATACAACATCAATAACGGATGGGGTCTATGATAAGTCAAAAAATCTCAAAACAATAAGGAGGAGTTTTAAGGCGAGATCACTCCCAGAAGTGTCAAGATCAAATGAATACATGGACATTGGAATGTTATCTGGTAATGACATGAGGTCGATTGCATATCTTCAGGTATCGCTCGATGATTTGCTTTCAAAAGGCGACGCCGTTCATAGAGCAGAGGTCGTGTATTTTGCACGTGCCGACAAACACCCTGCTGTTGTTACTTGTACCCTGACACAAGGAGATGTAGACATTGAAAACATTACAAGCCAGTCGCAGCCACATTTAACATCGCTAACGTCATCCTCGCTCGTTCCGACAGGCTTAGCCCACGTAAGGACGGAGATTGATGCGTCGATAAACTACGAGACCATATCCGTCGAGATGACATCCAATTATCCCGTCTTTATCGAGAAGGACTCCATGTACATTGAACTGCTGGTGGCCCGTCAACCTGATCCGTGGATTTCAGAGCCAGGCAACATGTGGACGGTGGTCGGATTAGCAGTTGGATTTGGATTGATTTGCGCGACGGCATCCATCATGGTCATCGTCGCCATCCTGTGCATCATTTACATCAAGAGAAGAAACTTCAAAAAGAGACTACAAGTCATGCCGCTACCAACGCCACTCGAATATTACGAATAAACTATTTGTGTTCTTTTATTAATTTGTGCATGTACTCCACGACCGGCGTCATGCTAGTATTCTTCAAACAACTCACGGGAAAGATGGGGAGATTTGTTTTCGTCTTTAATATTTCCAAATTCGCATGCGCACCAGGTAAATCCATCTTATTGGCGACAATGAGTTTGGCCCTCTTGGACAGTCCAGGAATGTAGAGGTCCAGTTCCCTCTCCAACTTGTTCAAAATGTCCCACGGCTGTAGCAATTGTGCTCTCGTCTCTCTATACTTTTTCTTCAATTGGTCCTGCTGCATTCGTTGTTGTCTCTTGTCGCTGGCACGTTGTGATTGAGGCCTATCGTCGATGATGATGTTTGGATTGTAGATTAGGTCCTTGACGTCGAGCGATGGATCCTCCAGCGTGACCACTCTCTTTTGAATGTACAAATTCTTCTTCCTCTCCATCTTTCTTCTCCTTCTATCGGACATTCGAGTGCCCTGGTCGTCGCCTGGATTCGATTCGTCGTCTCGAATGTCATAGTCGTCGAGGATGGCATCGAACGTATTCTCCTTGTCGGATAACTTGGCTCGCAGCGCATCATGAGCGTCGGTGTAGTAACCGTGCCTTCTTCGCGTCGATTTGTTGACTTGTACGGTGGGCAACGTATCAATGTGAGCGGGCGGCGGTAAGAATTCGTACTTGATGGATCCGTCCTGCATGATTTGCATGCCCGTGCCTATCGAACGTGAGCGGCGATCAAAAATGACGATTACCTTCCAGACCAGAAATGTCAATCACGTATGCCAATACCTTGGTCCTCTCGATGTGCCTCAAGAAATCATGACCCAGACCAACATCAACGTGAGCACCTTCGATCAATCCAGGAATGTCTGCCATCGTGTACTTGCTGAAGTCCTCTAGTATGACTTCGGCTACCGTGGGATGTAGTGTGGTGAACGAGTAGGCTGCTACTTTGGGCTGCGCCGAGCTCACGGCTCCCATGAATGTAGATTTGCCTGCGTTAGGGTATCCGACCAGTCCTACGTCGGCGATGCTCTTCAGATTGAATTCCACAAACCGATTCTCGCCCGGCTTGCCCTCTGTGGCATACTTGGGCGTTCTGTTCGTACTCGTGGCGAACCTTACGTTGCCCATGCCTCCCATGCCACCCCTGGCCACAATGATGAATTGATCGTCGTTTTCAATGTCTGCGATTAATTGCTTGGTGTCAAGATCAAGAATGTGAGTGCCGATGGGCACCTTGATCAGAGTATCCGCTCCATCTTTTCCTGTTCTTTTTGAACCGGCACCATTCAATCCAGGTTTGGCTATTTGATGGTATCCAATGTGATCTAGCGTCTTCAAATTTATATCTGCTTGAATGATTACATTTCCACCCTTTCCCCCATCTCCGCCATCAGGTCCTCCTCTCGGAATGTACTTCTCCCTCCTGAAACTCACGCTGCCGCTGCCTCCTTTTCCTCCCTTCAATATACAGCGAGCGCTATCGATGAAGTTTCTTTCTACTTTTGATATGGAGCGTAGTTGAATGCTGCAAATACCACGACGGCATAAATGTGAATAGACCCTCAACATGAAGAATTGTTTGAACACATAATTTTTAGGTTGACATCGCTCACACAAAGTCAAATAGACAACAAGAATAAGATGAAGCCGTTTATTTCTTCTTTGCGCTCTCAACTGCAGTCTTAAATTCATCACATTGCTCAGCCTTCAAAAATTTAAACAAATAGTGCTTGACAGAATTATCCGCAAAAATAGAGACACTTAAACTCTTGTCTTGTGGCTTTTCACACTTCATGTCCGCAAATATAAACGCATTCAACAACAACGTTCCGACATTTTCCTTGCGCATGATGAGTCTTGACTTTCCAGTATCCTTCTTTTGGTTCAACTTGAGCATGCCAATGCCGCGCTCCTTCCAACTAGTGGTCTTTGCATCTGCACTCTTTTCCAACTCGAACAATTTGACTTTTGCGGAGTTCAAAGTGGTCTCTCCCTCTTCTCCAGTAGCGTGCGAAACTTGTGCTTCGTCCGCTAATGTCAAGGATGGTGGTGCGTCGTTGACGCTGCTTGGTGGTGCCTCAATGTCATCGTCGCCGGCTTGGCTGTCTTGTTGGCTGTCCTGTTGACTGCTTTCGTTCTGAGATGAATCTAGGAAAGATGCGCCTGAAGTCTTTGCAGCATCGCTAAAGGAGTTGACATTGTTCGTGCTGCCAAAGTCGAACTTAGGTATGGAGAAACTGTTAGATGAGGAGGAATCTGTTGGCAAAGAGAATTGGAAGGTGCCACTTGATGAAGATGATGGTTTGGCTGAAAAAGTAAAGTTTGGCGTAAGTGTTTTCTCTGGTTGGGCAACCGTGGATGGCGTGCTCTCGCTCTCCAGACCGACTTTCTCGACCAATTTGGCGACTTGTTCCTTGAGCTGTTTCACCTCGTTTTCTAGAGCAGCAATTCTGTCGCTGTCTTTGGAACCGGGTGCTACATTAAACTGAAAACCACCTGTTGATGTGGTCGTTGTTGTAGGTTGTGAAGATGTATTGGAGGTAAAAACAAAAGGTGTTTGCGATGGTGTTGTCGTGAAGGTAAACCCAGATGTAGACGCCTCCTCGCTTGCTTGTGGCTTATTGCCCCTTCTTTTTGGTTTCACAATTCTGGTGCGTGTTAACAAGTAAAAATGAAGCGATCACAAACCTTCTCTTGCTTATATCTTCAGCAGATGCTATTTCGTATGATCCAGCATCTTCGCCACTTTCGTTATCATTGTCGTCTTTTGTTAGCTGCCTCTCTGCACCCCTTTTTGACATTTTTAATTCAATTCAGTTGTCTTGTTGAAACAACTGCACTTACAATCTAAACAATCATGTCCAACATTGCAAAGCTCCAGAAGGTTGGTGACTCTACGTTCGGACGTATTGAGAAGATAGTAAGTTTGATATGATATCACAATTCCTAAGATAAACAGAACTCAGAACTTTTAACCATGACATACGGGTCGTTGGTGACCCAGCTTTTGAGGGATTTTGAAGATACCGACGCAGTAAACAAACAACTTGAGAAGATGTAAGCTTGCCCTGACTTTTTTAATTTAATCATTTAGGGGGCATAAGATTGGTGTCAGATTAATCGAAGAGTACATGGCAAAGTCTAATCCCTCCGCTGGATCTTGCAAGGAATTTAAAGATACCGCAGAGGCCATAGCGAAGGTAGGATTTAAAATGTTCCTGGGCTTCAACGCTCAAGTTACGTCGTGGAATCAAGAGCAAACACAATTTAGCTTAGTATTTCAAGAAAATCCACTAAATGATTTCGTTGAACTACCAGAACGTTTAAAGACGGAAGGATTATTTTATTCTAATTTATTGTGTGGAGTGATTCGTGGAGCACTAGAAATGGTTCAAATGCGTGTTGAGTGTATTTTTGTCAAGTGTCCTCTTAGGGGTGATGATGTATCCGAGATCAAAGTAACGTTAATTGATTATTT